>ML295056.1:94831-107638 GCA_005239495.1 Nicotiana undulata | reverse complement strand
CCCCCCCCCCCCCCCCCCCCCCATATTGTCTTAAAATCAACTATTCTGTTTATTAGTAGATTTCTGATAATAATTGCCCCAACTTCCTGTCTTTTCTCTTTATTTTAAACTAATTCATATAATTCGAGTTCGGTCGGGACCCACATTTGTGGACCTCGAAAGTGCCTAACTTCTTCTCCTCGAGGTAATTTGATCCCTTACCTGATCTTTGGTGGCGTTGACTAGTCAAACAGAGTCATTTACAAATAGGTGCCCTAACGTACCTCAAACTCGTTAGGTGTCGACTCTCTTTTTTAACACTCTTCCTTAAAAGAGTTGTCACATGTCGAAACCCGAATTTTATGTGAAAAAAGGGGCAAGACAGATGCAGAGGTACATGGAAAAATTGCAGGTAACCCTGCACCAATTCAAGGAATGGACTCTGCAACATATACCCCGAGATCAAAATAGTAAGTCCGATGTACTGGCCAACTTGGGGTCGTCTGTCGACTCCGATGAATTCAGCTCAGGGGCAATGGTGCAACTGATGAACTCGGTAGTAGAAGAAGGTCACGCTGAAGTAAACTCGACAATTTTAACTTGGTATTGGAGAAACAAATACATAACCTACCTAAAGACAGGAAAATTGCCATCGGATCCCAAGGAATGGAGAGCCCTCTGCACCAAAGTTGCCAGATTAGTCGAAGGGGAATTGTTTAGGAGATCCTTCTTCAGCACATTAGCTAGATGCTTAGGTCCGGGAGAGACCAAGTATGCCATGAGAATTCCACGAGGGAAAATATGGGAACCATTTGGGGAAGAACACTTAGTTCGGAAGCAAATCAAAGCAGGATACTGTTGGAATGAAATGGAACGATGCGAAAGACTTCATGCGAAAGTGCAACAAGTGCCAAAGACATGCCAGATGATTCATCAACGGGGAGATATGCTCCACCCAGTCCTGTAACCCTGGTAGTTTATGAAGTTCGGAATAGACATCGTCGGTCCCCTTCCATGGGCGCCCGATAAAGTCCAATACATACTATTCATGGCCGATTATTTTACAAATGGGTCGAGGCTTAGGCGTTCGAGAAGGTCCGAGAGAAAGAAGTCATCGTCGTCATCTGGGATCACATAATCTGTTGATTTGGGATGCCGGCCGAGATCATTTGTGACAACGAAAAAAAATTCATCGGCAGCAAGGTAAGTAAGTGTTTCTAAGACCATAAGATCAAGAAGATATTATCAACGCCTTGCACCCTAGTGGGAACGGGAAAGCGGAATCTATGGAAAAAAAACATACTCCAAAACCTGAAAAAGAGATTGACCGATTCGAAAGGAGAGTGGAAGGAAATCTTGCTCCACGTCCTATGGGCATACCGTACGACTTTGAAGTCGATACTGGGGTGACACTGTTCTGTCTAGTCTATGAAGCGGGAGCCTTTATACTGGCTGAGGTAGCAGAATCGAGTCTCAGGTTCCAGTATGCTATCGAAATATGGAACGGTGAAGCCATGGCCATGAGCCTGGAATTATTGGACAAAAGGCGGGAAGCCACCCTGGTTCGGTTGGCCGCCCAGAAGCAGCAAGTGGGGAGGTACTACAACCGAAGAGCCAATATTCGACATTTTCAAGTCGGGGACTTGGTGCTAAAAAACGTAACGCTACACACCAGGAACCCAAACGATGAGAACTGGGCCCCAATTAGGAATCACCGTATACACTTGTCGGGAATAACTAGCAAAGTCTCGTACAAACGCGAATTGGGAAATGGTGTACAACTATCGAATAACTGGAACGCGACACACTTAAAGTGGTACTAATGCTAAGGTACTCACTCAATTCCCTTTTTAATTTTGTTATATTACGGACTAACTAATGCAGGTACTCGACCAAGGGCAAACTTGACTATAAGGTCTAAAAGCACGTGTTGCACTCTTTTTTCCTTTAACAGATTTTGTTCTGAAGTGGGTTTCTCGGCAGAGGTTTTAACGAGGCAATAGTGAAATGTGACCTTTGTTTTGAAGATCGGCCTTAGAATGAGATTAATGATCATTTTCACTAAATCAACAGTATTTGAGCCCTCACAAATTCGGCCTCGAATACTGGGGGCCATTACCCCTAGGTTAATATCCTTAGCGAGGGAAAAATTTATATGTCAAAAGCCAAGGCTTGGTGGTTATGATTCATTGTAAGGGTAAAATGGTCATACGAACCATGCCCATGTAGCCCACTCTAGCCACTGCACAAGGCTTATGTGACCTCCGATTATGTACCCTACATATAAAACAATGAAAGAAATCGTTTCTTCCCTTATATTTTATTATTGCGCGTTTCTCTTCTTCAATGCTTCACAATGGATCCTAGATCCTAAAGACAATGGGCTACCCCTACTCTAGGATTATTGTCCGATTAAAATTTTGAATGGCTTGGGCTACAGAATCCCGGAGGCGCCAAGCCTATTAGGCAGCACCCGAATACGAAAGCCTACGACTACTCTAAAAATGGCTCGAGACGCCCAAAGTTCGTTCTTAGAAAGTAAGGCCATTACGTATAGTCAAAACTTATTAAAAGTTTAACCTCGGCAAAAAAACTATCGTATATGACTAAAACACTTAAGCATCTTAAACACTTGATCTCGGCCGACATGTCAAAACCTCGGTCATGAATGTCCTCGAGGGTCTCCCTCCGGGATAGCCGCTTTACATACTCAGTCTTTGTCTTTAGGTGGGTCTCAGCTATCTCCACGTCAGCCTTATACTAGGCCAACATTTCCTCAACTTCTGAAGAATCCATTGAAGTTGCCTCCAATTTGGACTTCATCGCAGTGTATTCTTGGCCGATGGCATCCCGTTCCGTGACGTCTAAGTTCAGCCGTGCCTTGTGTTCATCCTTTAGTTGAGACCACTTGTCGGCCTTGTCCTTTTCCACCCAGAGTTTTTCCTTGACCGATGCCAGTTCCTTTTCTCTAGCCTCTTTTTTCGAATCCAGCAGGTCCATCCTACCCTTCGGCGCCTCGATCGTAGCCTTAACCTCATTCATCTCGGCCTGAAGCTGGTCAATCAAGTCTATATTCTTTTGGACCTGCGAAGTTATGCTATTAGTCATCACGAGTAGCTTATCATTTTTAGCCTCTAAGATCTTTACCTTCTCGACCAGATCACCATGCTCCCGTTTCACATACGAGGCCTCCTTCTACGCCTCTTCCAGCTGAGAGTTGGGAGATCCTTAAAAGTCTCGTCTTGTTGTTCACTGAGAGCCCTGTACATGTCCTTCTTCTGGACCTGCTCTTTGAGCTCGAACTCAAGCTAGTTTATTTCCAAGCAAGACTAAAGGAAGCTTTCATGACAATGAGGTAATTAGAACATGAAAAAGCTAAGTAAAATCCGCAAAGGATACAAAGAAAAGACCTCTTACCCGGTTCAGTGTCTGTTGCACCTCGTTGAAGAGGCTCTATGTGCCTACTTCTTTCATATATGCCTGGTCCTCCTCTGTCACCGGGAAATGAAGGTAGTTGGCCATGCCCACTTGAGCAGACAGCGACCCAGCATTAACTGGGATTGTAAGAACGGTCATTCATTTATGGTCGCGATCCATACTCGGGGTAGGAACTGCCTCACTAGCTTCAGGATCAAGCTCAGCTCGCCCGCTTCCAATGGCATGTCCTTTTTTGGGACCTCCGGGTGACCAAGCCTGAAGTAGTCCTCCAATGCGCTCATATCCATGTCGTCGAAGAACATGTTGAGGGCATCATCTAGGCACGGTGTCGTCTTGTTTGATTTCTCTTTATCGGCTTGAGCCTCTTCTAACATGGACTCAGTGTGAGACGGCGTCTCTGCGATTTTGATGAGCTACCTCCTTCGCGGAAGGAGCGGTTTCTCGGGAGGTCTTGGCATCCGACACTCCTTATGGTTCCCGAGATAGATAGGGATCGACATCTTGACCACCTTTTACGATTGCCGCCTGCTCCCCCTTGTTGATGGTCTATTCGTGAGCAATGAACTTAAGGTAGTCATCCTCAGGGAAAAAGGGAATCAGGGTCCGGTACCCTAGCTTTGGTGATCTTTTTGTTGATTTTTCGGACTCGTACGACCACCATCTTCTTCTTCACCTCAGCATCGGGGGAGCCCGAGGATTTCCTCTTCTTATTTTTCTCCTCCTTTGCGATAGCCCAGGGCTGTCCAGAAGCGGAGGGTTCGGCGATCGAGGATGGGTCCTCGTCCTCATCCAATGGCCTGAGCTCGATGGTCTTAGTCAAACATTTGAGAAAGAAAAAGACTTAGCAAAAATACAAGTGAAGTATAATAGTGTAGTCATTCGAGAGAAATCCCATGATGGGAACAAGCTTACCACTTTCCCTTCGAGAGCTTGCCCATTGCGCTCGAAGTAAGACATTTATTTGCAGATCCCCTCGGTCCACTCCTTGAAGAGGGGGACTGGATTAGGAACCTGGGAAACCGCTACACAGCAATAGATGCATGCAATTAGAAAAAGAATAAAAAAAAGTGTCAAGTAGTCAAAAAGGAAAAGACTTACGGGATGGGTTCCGCTTTTCAGGGAACGATAGAAATTCGAGGGGAATGAGGTCTTCGGTTTTCACCCTAATCAACCTCCCCTTCCAACCTCGATCTCGATATTCATCGATGCTCGATAATGGAGCTTTAGTTGCTCGATGAATGATCTTGATAAGCCCCCTCAGAATATTCGGGCACTGTAGAGACGAAGCAAGTGGTCAATGGTGAACTGAGGTGATTCGGTGTTGTTTATGAAGTGGAGAGGAGGATTACTATCCTCTAGCAGGACAGGTGAATCTGCCCAAGGCAGACCTCGTACTTTTTGCATAAGCCGAGGATTATAGGGTCCACCAAGGTAATCGTGAAGGGATAAGTGTAAACACTAAGATACCTCTCCATGCCAGTTTCAGTCCACTCGAACCGTGGGGAGTGTGTCCTCGGTAATGGAGTATATGTACCTCCATACTCCCTTCCCTCGGTCTTGTTGAATGGAGGCCCTTTCGACTTTAAAGTCACTTTCGATAGAGAAGCCTCGGGGAATGAAAGGCTCCGGGACCACCTAGGTATTGGCCACCTCGGCATCCATGGTCGGGTTGGAAGTTGAAGGGGCGGTTTGCTAAGGCACCAATTTGGAATTTTTTGCCATCGGAATCTAGAAAATATGAAGGTTTGAAGAAAGATAAGAAGGTTTGAAGATGAGGATGAAGATTTAAAGATGGGGATGAAGGTATGAAGGTCTGGTTTAAAGATTTAAAGAAGAGTATGAAGTTTTGAACATGAAGATATAAAGATCTACGAAGCAATATGTGAAGATTTGGAGAGGTTAAAATTAAGTGGAGAATTCGAAGGTAAATCAAGGAGCTTTGGAATCGGAAAGTGAAAAAGTGAAAAAGGGGTCGGAGGTTTTATAGATGAAGGATAATAATTGCATGATGTTTCATATTCGAGGCACGTGTCCGAAGTTAGAACGACGTGATTGATGGGACATTTTGTTGACCTGTCAACTCGATGGTAGCTTATGAAGGAAGGAACCAGGGTTCATTTATCCCTTCTTGTCGCTTCGATAAATCTACTCTCCAGAAAATGAGGGGACTATCTGTGTATAGGTAAAATCGGGAGCAATGTCTTCCCCGATTCTCCGATGAGAGAATGAAGAGGAAGCACGGATTGACATGATTATAATCGATGCCAAAAACCCCTCATATTGAGACCCAGGAAGAATGAACGATATATCCGACATTGGGCATGGAAAAGCAACACACCCCAGATCGAGTATAACTTCTAGACCTAGGGAGACGTGATGAACGGTTATGCATGACGGATATGGGGCCGTAACATTCGCCCTCAACTGGATATTACGGCGCAAATCTCGTTCAGTATCGATTATGGATAAAAAATTACCGAAAAGAGAATTTGTTTTTACCATTTTTAGACTTATACTAGGACTGAAATTCTCCTACTATGTAAAGGTAAAACTTTTCTTTAGTCTGACACGTTATAACACGTAATTCAAAGCAATAAGAAAATTTACTTGTCTTTTAGCTATTGTTCTAGGCATTACTTGTTATTTCTTTCCTTTACTCACGACCGAGTGATGACGCCCAAATCCACCACTAAAAAATAAATGGACACGGTGGCATGCAATATAATTTACCCAATGAGTCACGGTCGAATCCCACAGAGAATAATATGTAGGCGATTGGACGTGTAAGAGAATTATCACTTATTATGCTAAGCCAACCACTTAAAATAGTTTTGAGAAAATATTTATAACTAATTGCAAAAAATTAAACTAACCTAGAAAGCAAGTAAAATGATCAATGGCTACAAGCATGAATGCATTGGGTATTACACTCAAGTAACGATCAAATGTATTTTATGATTTTACAAATATGAGCAAGTTTACGTTAATTAGCCTCGGGTAATAATTCTATATTAGCTTCTTCCAAAGACTAACAAGAGTTTCTAATTGAATTATCCCTAAAACAATTAAGAGATTAAGCACACCCGAATATGGCTACAAGTAGTTCAATACTATCCCTAGGTAGAATCTATCAAGTGAGGGTTAAAGCCTCAAGTTCTTGTTAATTAATCTTTTCCAACCCCAAATTATCTTTCCCAAAATTAATTCGAATTAAATGGGCGAGTCCTAGGGTTAGTTAATCCCTTTGGAAACACTAAAGAATAAGAATAATTAAATAAACAATAACTCACTTCATAATAAATAAAAATCTTTCAATTCTTTAGCACAACAAGATATTTAATCCACACTTTAAATATTGAATATTTCCATAAACAATATTCAAGTGTTGGAAAGAATACTACACACTTAGATATACAATACAAAGCAAGAAAATGAAGATATGAACATAAATGGGTAAGAAATTCTCAACCAAAAGCTTCAAATCTTCAAGACCCAAGTGTGTGTGAAAGAACCCTAGCTTCAAAACTTGTGTTCTCTAGTCAAGGCTGCCAAAGATATTTTACAAAATGAGCTAGGTCATGTATTAAAAAGAGTTTGGAGCCATAAAAAGTGAAACTACAGAAGTATCCAGAACTGAGGCAATTGCGAATATTAGTTCGCAATTGCGAAACCTGAGATTATTGTTGCACATCGCATTTGCGATATTTATTTTTGCAATTGCGAACTTGGCACTATGCACTTGGTTTCGCATTTACGATGGAGATCTTTGCATTTGCGAAGGTTGACTATCTGGTTTGACTTCGCATTTGTGAACATTGACTGGAATGTTTTACTTCGCATTTTCAAAGTTGATATCGCAATTGCGACATCTGAGGCCTTTTCCTGATTTTCTTCTTTTCAACTTCTTTTTTACTCATTTTCTCCTGGTTTCTTCATGATTACTTCTAAATGACATAGAACTTATTGAAGTAAACGACATTAAACACGTTATTATCAACCAAACATAGCAAAAATCTAAGATTAAAGACGAGATAAGTTGGTAACAAAATTTTGGTGACGTCCAAATCCATTACTAAAAAGTAAATGGACACGGTTGCATGCAATATAATTTACCCAACTATGAGTTGGGGTCGAATCCCCCAAAGGACAATATGTAGACGATTAGGCGTGTAAGAGATTTATCACTTATTGTGCTAAGCCAAACACTTAGAAAGGTTTTGAGAAAATATTTATAATTAATTGCGAAAATGTAAACTAACCTAGAAAGCAAGTAAAATGATCAATTATTACTTGCATTGATGCATTGGGGACTACACTCAAGTAACGAGCCAATGTATTTCACGATTTTACAAATATGAGCGAGTTTATGTTAATTAGCCTCGGGTAATAATTCTATATTAGCTTCTTCCAAAGACTAACAAGACTTCCTAATTGAATTATCCCTAAAAAAATTAAGAATTAAGCACACCCGAATATGGCTACAAGTAGCTCAATCATATCCCTAGGTAGAATCTATAAAGTAAGGGTTAAAGCCTCAAGTTCTTGTTAATTAATCTTTTCCAACCCCAAATTATTTTTCCCAAAATTAATTTGAAGTAAATGAGCGAGTCCTAGGGTTAGCTAATCCCTTTGGAAACATTAAAGAAAAAGAATAATTAAAGAAATAATAACTCACTTCATAATAAACAAAAATCGTTCAATACATAAACACAACAAGATATTTAATTCACACTTTAAATATTGAATACTTCCATAAACAAGATTCAAGTGTTGGAAATAATACTACACACTTAGATATACAATACAAAGCAAGGAAATGAAGAAATGAACATAAATGAGTAAGAAATTCTCAACCAAAAGCTTCAAATCTTCAAGACCCAAGTTTGTGTGCAAGAACCCTAGCTTTAAAACTTGTGTTCTCTAGTCAAGGCCACCAAATATATGCCAATGATATTTTACCAAATGAGCTAGGTCGTGTATTAAAGGGTTTGGGGCGAAATAAATGAGAAATTTTAGAAGTATCCAGAACTGAGGCACGATATTTGCAATTGCGAATATTAGTTTGCAATTGTGAACCCTGAGATTACTGTTGCACATCGCATTTGCGATCTTTATGTTCGCAATTGCGAACTTGGCAATGTGCACTTGGTTTCGCATTTGCGAAGGTTGACTGTCTGGTTTGACTTCGCATTTGCGACCTTCTTTTTGCATTTTCGAACATTGACTGGAATGTTTGACTTTGCATTTGCCAAGTTTATATCGCAATTGTCACAGCCCAAATTCGAACTCAGGTCGTGATGGCGCCCAACGCCGGGGTCAGGCAAGCCAACACTTGTGTTACTAGAGAGATTACCTTATTTGATAAATTGTTCAAAAACTTGCCCAACTTTAAGGTTAAATTTGCGATCTCACGAGAAACATCCAGAAAGTGAGCAAATAAGGCTGAAACATATGAATAGGTGGATCCTGGATCAAATAACATTGATGCCTCTCTACCACATACTGAAATAATACATGTAATCACGGCATCTGAGGCCACTGCATCTGCATAGACCCATCCTTCTTCTTCACAAATAGAACCGGAGCACCCCACGGTGAAACACTTTGTCTGATAAACCACTTAGCCAACAGCTCCTCAAGGTGCTCCTTCAACTCTTTCGGAGCCATACGGTACGGGGGAATGGAAATAGGCTGAGTGTCTGGAGCTACATCAATACAGAAATCAATATCACAATCTGGAGGCATGCCTGGAAGATCTGAAGGGAATACATCAGCAAACTCTCAAACCACTGGCACTGAATCGATCGTCGGAGACCCAGCGGTGGTGTCCCGCACATAAGCAAGATATGCCAAACAACCCTTCTCGACCATATGTCGAGCCTTCAGGAAAGAAATAACCCGGATAGTTGCGCTAACTGAGGAACCTCTCCACTCCAGCCTAGGCAACTCGGGCATGGATAGGGTAATTGTCTTGGCATGGCAATCCAAGATGGAATGATAGGGAGATAGCCAATCCATGCCTAGAATAACTTCGAAATCGACCATATCGAGCAATAGGAGATCCTCTCTAGTCTCTAACCCACAAAACGTAATCACACAGGACCGATAAATCTGATCTACCACCACAGAATCGCCCACAGGAGTGGACACATAAACAGGAGAACCCAAGGACCCACAAGAAACATCCAGAAAGTGAGAAAATAAGGCTGAAACATATGAATAGGTGGATCCTGGATCAAATAACACTGATGACTCTCTACCACATACTAAAATAATACATGTAATCACGGCATCTGAGGCCACTGCATCTGCTCGGGCCGGAATAGCATAGAATCTGGCTGGTGCACCGAAAGTCTGACCTTTGCTAGAATGAATAGGAGCTGGCAGAGCTCCCCTTGCCTGGACTCCACCTCTAGGGCGATCTATACCAGTCTGTCCTCTACCTCTGGGTAGACGGGTCGCCGTTGTTGAGTATGCAGGATGATAACTCTGTTGAACAGCCTTGCCCCGAAGCCTAGGACAAGTCTCATAAAATCTCACTGGTGGCGTGGCCTGCTTCCTTGAAGAAGAACCCTGGATATCTGGGGGACGATGAGAACCCTCTGGCATGGCACTGAAGTAAGGACTAGAAGACCCCTGATGACCGGAATACCTGCCGGAGGAACCCTGAATGGCTGGTGGGCGGTAAGAACTCTCCGGCATGGCGCTGAAATAAGGCCTCACTGAAGCACCACGGGGAGGTGGTAGAGGAGCTGAATATGGAGCCTACTAGGCTAGCCCCTACCAAACTGACCTCTACCCCTGGCTGGGGCTCCTTTGAAATCTCCAAAAAATCTAGCTCTCTTGTCCTACAGACCCTGCTCTCTGCCCCTCGATCGATAACCCTCAATCCGGCGAGCTATCTTGACCACAAGCTGATAGGGAGTCCTCATCTCCACCTCTCGGTCCATGCTGGCCCTAATACCTGAGTGCAATCTAGCCACAAATCTCCGCACTCTCTCAGCATCAGTAGGAAGTATCATAAGGGCATGGCGGGACAACTCAAAAAATCTAGCCTCATAGTCCGTCACTGACATTTGTCCCTGCTCCAGCTGCTCAAACTGATACCGCAGCTCTTCCCTCTCGGAGGGTGGAATATATCTGTCCAGAAACAACTGAGTGAACTGCTTCCAAGTGATAGAAGGGGAACCTACTGGTCTACCAAGGATATACGACTGCCACCATCTGCGAGCCCTGCCCTCTAACTGAAAAGTAGTGAAGTCCACTCCATGGGACTCCAATATCCTCATGTTGTGCAGTCTGTCCTTGCACCTATCAATGAAGTCCTGGGCATCCTCGCCCCTCTCACCTCTAAAGACATGAGGGTTCAATCTGATCCATCTATCCAATAGCTTCTGCGGATCGCCATCTGCAGCCGGTCTGGGCTCAGGTGCTGCTGCTACAAGCTAGGCCCCACCCACGGGCAGTGTACCCGGGGTATGATGAACTGTTGTTGCCTGACCTGCGGCCTGCGCGGTAGGGGTCTGGGATCCCCCTCCCGCCTGAAATGTGGCAGGATCCGCTGGAAATAAGCCAGCCTGGGACATAGTGTCCATAAACAGCATCTTACGGCCCATGACCTCCTGGAAGCCTGGCGCCGTCATAAAGTCCACTGGAGCAGGATCTGCTGGGGGAACCTCACCCTGCTCCTCTATGATGGGGTCCTCCACTGGTGGTGCAACTGGAATAGCTCTGGGACACCATCGTCCCCTACCTCGGGGTTGTGCCCTCCCTCGGCCTCTACCACGGCCTCGGATAATGGGAGTAGCGGCCCCTCCCAGGTCTGGAACATTGGATGCGCGCGTCCTCACCATCTGTGAGAGAATAGAAGAGTAAGACTTAGTATGCCATCAACTGCATGATAGAATATGAATAGGGAGAGGTTTCCTAACACCCTATAGCCTCCCAAAGATAAGTACAGGCGTCTCCGTACCGATCCGCAAGACTCTAATGGGTTTGCCCGTGACTTGTGAGACCTACGTGAACCTAGGGCTCTGATACCATGTTGTCACGACCCAAATCCGAACTCAAGTCGTGATGGCGCCTAACGCCGGGGTCAGGCAAGCCAACACTTGTGTTACTAGCGAGATTACCTTATTTGATAAATTGTTCCAAAACTTGCCAAACTGTAAGGTTAAATTTGAGGGTGAAAACGTATAGCTTAACCAACTTAAATCAACATAACCAAAAGGACCGTAAATAACATATACAGTGCCAAAATATAGTGTCTACTACGTGTGCCAGCACCTAGTGTGACAAGTCTACGGGCGGACTAGTAGAATATACAAAATAAGATAGAATAATTGTGCTACTGTCTGAAGGTAATAGACAGAAATAACAAAAGACAACTCCAAAGTGCTGCTGAGAAACGGCAAGGGGATCAGCTCACCATGGAGTCGGGTACAGAGCATGCTCTCAAGATCGCGCTCTGGTCTGATAACCAGATGCACCTACCTCAGAACCTGTACAATTAAGTACAGAAGCGTAGCATGAGTACATATAAGCAAATATGTACCCAGTGAGTATCCCGTCTAATCTCGAAGAAGTAGTGACGAGAAGTAGACGTGATACTTACTAGGGTCATGATTAAATAACTGGACTAAATAAGACTAGGCAGGGATAGTAGTCCTAGAAATCACAAAGACATGAAATATCAAATATAAATTTACAATTTACCTTGGCATGTCAAATCACACTAGCACGTAATATACTAACTTCTCCTATTCACATGAAGCAGTTTAAATAATAACGACAAGACTCCCAGTCAAATGTACATCACATAGAATGCTGGAGCATACGGCCGAAGCATCTCGAAAATAAATGTGCACTGCCGAGGGTCGAACGGCTCGAACCATAGATGCATTTATTACCCCGCTCGCGAATCATACATGTGACGCGGGTGCTCGTATACATACACAGAATTATCAGGAATTCAGCAATTTAATAGAGATTATACTTTCAAACAAGAACTTAAGCATCTGAAATTTGTAATGTAACTCCCTAAGGCCTCATTTTTTTTTTAAGATTAAGACGTCTGAATATGAATACACATCTGAATATCAAGATGTGTATTAAGATTAAGACATCTGAATCTGAATACATATCTGAATATATTAAGATGTGTAGTAAGATCTGAATAGAAATAATTAAGACATCTGAATGTATAAAATTTATCTTTATTTGAAAATTAATAAACATAAATTCAAATAAAATACTAACTAATCTAATATTCTATCAATAAAATATATAGCTTTTTTAAAATATGATAGTTGTTGGTGGTGATGGATAATGAGTGAATGCCGACTAGAGACGGTGGTTGGTGGTAGTTTTGGTTGATGATGGTGGTTCATG
>ML295056.1:0-91019 GCA_005239495.1 Nicotiana undulata | reverse complement strand
CCCCCCCCCCCCCCCCAGAAACCTGAGTTGGCCCTACCGGAATGGTCTGGACAGGAACCTCATCAGCAAACTCTACCTGAGGCTCCGCCCGTGGTGCTGTTGCTTTGGGCTGAGCTTTGCCCCTGCCTCGGCCTCTAGCATGGCCTCGGCCTCTGCCCCTCGTAGGAGCTTCCACTGGGGGCTCGGGCTGTTGATCAGTGGATGAAGAAGCACGTGTTCTCGCCATCTGTGAGAGAATAAAGTAGAAATTCAATTAGCATTGAGAAATAAAATAGCACGATAGAGAAGAATAGATGTGAAGTCATTCCTAAACTCTGTAGCCTCTGGGGGATAAGCACAGACGTCTCCGTACCGATCCCTCAGACTCTACTAAGCTTGTTCGTGAATTGTGAGACCTAAGCAACCTAGTGCTCTAATACCAAATTGTCATGACCCAAATTTACCACCGTCGGGACCGTGATGGCGCCTAACATTGAACCCGCTAGGAAATCCAACGTTACCGGTTATTTTATCTTATTCCTTTATTCTTAACAGATACCGAACATTATAATAAAATCAACGAAAATAAAGATGCGATGGAATAAAATATCACGATTTGATTTAAATACTAATACGTAATCCAAGGCAAAACATTCCCAGAACTAGTGTCACAATCTCACAGACGGTCTACGAATACTACAAATAGGGGTTTGAACGAAATATAAGTATACATTTGTCTCAGAAGTAAGTAAGTACATAATAGAAATAACATAAGAGGGGACGTCAAGGCCTGCGGACGCCTGCAGGACTACCTCGGGGTCTCCACTGGACTGAAGACAACAACCTCGATCTAGGGTCCGAAGGGTCTAGTACTAGGATCTGCACAGAAAGTGCAGAGTGTAGCATCAGTACAACCGATCTCATGTACTGAGTAAGTGTTGAGCCTAACCTCGGCGAAGTAGTGACGAGGCTAGGACACGACAACCATATAAACATGTGCAGTTTAGTCATATAAGAATACAATAATAATAACAAGAAATAGGAAGCTAAATTCAAAGGAAAGGGGAAACATAATGAGGGGAGGGAATATCAAGTGAAGAAAACTACGAAGTAACGCGACAAAATAGATATCATTTCGACACAAGAGAAATAGTAACACAAGGCAAGTTCATTGCATCACCCTTCGTACTTTTACTCTCATCCTCACCATAAATCAATAGAATCGGCACGACATCACCCTTCATGTTTTTACTCTCATCCTCACCATAAATCAATAAAAATGGCACGGCATCACCCTTCGTGCTTTTACTCTCTCATAATCATGGCACAGCATCACCTTTCGTGCTTTTACACTCTCTCACAATATCATACACGGCATCACCCTTCGTGTTTTACACTCTTCCTCACCCAAACAAATCAATAACAGAATTCGGCAAGGAATTCAACAGTATAAACAACAGTAAAAGAAACCATAACGTCCCGAAAAGGGAGCCAATAGTAGAATCAATATCATCCCGGCAAGGAAAACAACTATAACCAATCTCACTTAGTTACTTAGCTCCACGTAATACTTTTCAGCTTGAACCAATACTCAACAATAATCAATATCAAGGAAATACTACCAACATGGATAATTATCAAGTTAAACTCAAGTAATGCTTAATGAAAATTCACATAAATCACAATATTCGACTCACGGGCATACTTGACACCAACATATAGATACTCGTCACCACACCTATATGTTGAACATGATACTAACACGTAGCAAATAAGACACAAATACCTATTCCCTCAAGCTAAGGTTAAGCCAAACACTTACCTCGAATTCCACGGCCAAACTCAAGCCTCAATTACCGCTTTCCCTTTCGAATTATTCTCCAATTCAATTGTATCTAGACATAATTAACTTAACAATATCAATAAATGCTAAATAATTCGACCCCAATGCTTAATTATAGGTTTTCTATAATTTTTCCCAAAAAGTTAAAAATTGACCCCGGGCCCGCTTGGTCAAAACATGAGGTTCGGACCAAAACCCGATCATCCATTTACCCGCGAGCCCGAATATGTAATTAGTTTCGGAATCCGACCCCAAATCGAGGTCTAAATTCCCAAATTTGTAAAATCCCTAATTTCTACGCTTAAAGAATAAGATTTAGGCCTAGAATATAATGGGTGTTGATGGAAAATGAATAAAACGAGTTTAAGAACACAAACCTATGACTTGGTGGTGAAATCCTCTTCAAAAATCGCCCCTAAGCTTCCTTGGTTATAAAAATATGAAGCTATGGCTAAATCCCCGTTTTCCTACTATTTTAAGTGTTGGGCGACAGTGCTCAGTGCGTTCGCGTGAACATTGCCGCGTTCGCGGAGGGTAGCTTGCTAAGGACTTATGTGATCGCAGGGTAAGCTATGTGTTCGCGAAGGCTTAGCTCAGACCTGCCTCCGCGTTCGCGTGTAAGGGGTCTCGTTCGCATAGCTTCCCTAGGTTCCTGACCAGCCCCTCCTAAGAACTATGCGTTCGCGTTTGACCTTGTGCGTTCGCGTAGAGCAGCCCCCCAGTGCTCCGCGTTCGCACCCAGGTCTATGCGTTCGCATAGAGAAAACCCATCCCCAGCCCCAATTACCCTTCGCGTTCGCGTGGGTGACCACGCGTTCGCATAGAACAAAACACTAGACACCAGAAACAGCAACTTCACCAGATTTGTCTAAGTACGAAACACTCCAACGCTTATCCGAAACTCACCCGAGCTCTCGGGGCTCCAATCCAAACATGCACACAACCTTAAAAATATCCTACGGACTTACTCGTGCGATCAAATCGCCAAAATAACATCTTAAACAACGAATTTAGCATCAAAATCAAAGGAAATCTCAAGAATATTCAAAGTTTCAAATTTTACAGCTACTGGTCCGAATCACGTCATATGACCTTCGTTTCTACCAAATTTTACAGGCACCACTTAAATACTATATTAAACCTGTACCGGGCTCCGGAACCAAAATACGGGCCCGATACCATAAATTTTAAATATAGCCAAATTTTCAAAATCTCTTATAATTTCAGTTAAATAATTTCTTTCAAAAATTCATTTCTCGGGCTTGGGACCTCGGAATTCAATTTCGGGTGTACTCCCAAGTCCCATATTTTCCTACGGACCCTCCGGGATCGTCAAATCACGGGTCCGGGTCCGTTAACCCAAAATATTGACCGAAATCAACTTAAATTCAATTTTAAAAGCAAAATTAGCATTTTCCTCAATTTTTCATATAACAGCTTTCCGGATATACGCCCGGACTGCGCACGCAAAATGAGGTGAGACAAAAGGAGGTTTTCAAGGCCTCGGAACACAGTTTTGACTTATAAAATGAGAGATGACTTTTTGGGTCATCACACGAAGGGAGTAAAATATGAACTCATTTACCTGTGTTTAACTTAGTTTTATTGTTTTCAAGAAGTATCTTACTTCCTCCGGTTCACAATAAGTAATTTTTTGACCTTTTTTTGTAGTCCAAAATAAGTAATTTTTCCAGATTTCAAGAATGAATCAATTATTGTTTTCTTACATTGCCTTTGGAGTAAATAATGTTGGAGTATGTGTTAGGAGTTTTATGTGAAGAGATAGTAAAGGTTAATATGGTCAAAAAAAAATTAGTAATTAATATTAAAAGGTAGATTTTCTTAGTCTGTATGAAAACAATAAAAAAATCACTTATGGATCGGAGGGTGTAGTTTTATTACATAATTTATACTCTTTTGCAGCGTGTCTTTCTTTCCCCTTTGACCTAGGAATGCAAATGCTACTAAATCCACTTGAAATATTCACCAAATTGCAGAAAAATTTAGGTATAAGCTCCTTAAAGTAGTTTTAATTGTTGGCCACGACCCCCAATCAAAATCAAATTCAATTCCGAAAATTCAAGTTTTGAACTCGAAGCTTTGAAGTTTAATTTAATGGCAGACGACTCTTCTTCAAGTTTTCATACTAATCAATGGGTAAACACGAAATGACATGGGAATTGTAGCAAACCTACCTGAATCACTTGATATTTAGGTTTCTTTTTCTCTTTTTAAATAAATATGCAACCGCTTGAACTTAAATCAGAAACTAGAGTTCCAAATTTCTCGATCCAACAAGATTTAGCTCGACTTGGGTGACTTGGAAATCATAGTACCCTTACATCTTAAAATATCAATTGAATTTTTTTTGTAGCAGTTATATGAGCAATACGAACCTTCTCTGAGTCAGGATTTGAACTTTATGGGTTCGGAATTGTAACCCTTTGAAGTTACTGAGTTCTAAATTAACAAATTGTACATATTCAATAGATTTCTTAAGACAAATACATGATCTAAACAAAACTACTGAATCGGTCGAACCCGCTTTTTTTTGTATGCTAGTCTCTCAGAACTTGCGAAGCACGTTTATCTTACTTTATTATTTTAAAAAATTATGTTGTGATGTGTTGAATTTTAATTATATGAATATTTTAAGAATTCTTGTTTGAGTTATAAAAGCACGTAGACATATTTATCTGCAAATCAATGTTTGTTTCACAATCTTTTCCATTATTTAACATATAAAGTTGCGCTCTGCTTGGTTTCTTTTTACTAATTACATAAAATGGTTTAGTTTGAGATAATTAAGTACAAATTATTAGTTCTTTTTAATCCAAAGAGATAGCATCCCTGTAAGACGACATCATATTGAAATTAACACCATTTACCTTAATATAGTTGTTGTAGGACATGAAGAGTAGGTTATCTCAGGATCTGATGTATACTATCACAAGTGGCGCAATATTCAAAATTCGGATAGCAAGAAGAGTAAAAATAATGATAAACCTTTTTTTACAGATAACATGTCTGGAAAAGACGCTAACATCAACATTTTGTGACATTGTTCATGTTTTTAATATAGTATAGATATAGATCATTGTTCTTCTTTTTCTTCGAGATTCAATCTAAAAATTCAATCAAAATCAAATCGAATTTTCATCAAACTTCCTTAGAATTGAGATATAAATTTCAAAAGATATACCTAATTTTTTTTAACAATATGCAATCCAAACTAATAATCTTATTACCAGACTCAACTTGGAATTCAAAGCTTCAAAATATTTTAGTGGCTATCAACGATCGTTACTGCATTGTAATTCGAAACTTGTCTAAAAGGTGTGTTGACTTTAGAGGGAGAAAGAAGTGATTCTTAAAAGGAGAAAGGAATGAGTTTTGAAATTGTGTTGAAAAGAGCAAAAAAAGTTGTGGGAGGGATCCTCTGTTATTATGAATTTGTATACAAACTACACACATATATATATATATATATATATATATTCAAATTTAATATCTTAAAACTTTATATATTAAAAATGTGACTTAAAACATAGAAAGGAAAATTTAGAAACTATAAAGAACTGATGTTCAATTCCACAATAAAAATTACTAGATATTATGCCATCATATTTGAAGTATGTCTTTTCAAGCTATATCTTATACCGCGAAAAAGTCAGATTTGCTTGTAAACTATTTGAAGTAAATTACAATTTTGACCTCTATTAAAATTTTGGTCTAATATTAGCTTTATTGCTAGGAAAAAAATACTTTTCTATTGTTGCGTTTGATCCTAATGGATCTCCAATCAAAGGAAGTTTTAAATCATAGTCTAAAGTTGAGGTGTAAACTTAAACTTTTTCCTCAAAGAATTAGGATACGTTGAGTGTGTTTACTATGAAGGAAAATAATTTCCAGAAAGACAAGGGCGTTTGTGTGCGGGGTTAAATTTGGGGGATCAAGGTCCATGTTGGCTCGAGGTTAGGGGTGGGGATTAGGATTAGGTTCTGGGATCGGCTAGGGATCGAGGAAAGAAGTCAGTTTTAGGGGTTCGAGATCAAGGTCAGATCATGGTTCAAAGTTGAAATTAGTGACGAGGGTCGAGGTTCATATTGGGGTTCAAGTTCTAATTTGAGTTAGGGTTCGAAGTCAGGATAGTAAGGGGGTCCGGGATGAGGTTCATGCTTTGGGTAAAGGTTCGGGGTCAAGGTTCATGGTCAGTGTTCGGGGCCAGGATTTGGATTCAATAAAAAACGTTGGAATTCACGTGTTCGGGGTCAAAGTTTGGGATCAAGGTCACGTTTCGAGGTCGATAACGATAACGACGGTCGTGATCCAAGTAAAGGCCAGAAGTTCGTGTCAAGGTCGGGGTCAGAGTTCGAGGTCAAGAGTTAGGGTTGAGTCATGGTTTGGGGTTGATCACGTCCAAAGCACACCTCAAAAGAGATATGAAACAGTCATATGTAATAATTGAGACCCAATTAAGAGCCGGGGTCGAATCCATAGGGAGTTAGGATAGGAGTTAGGGGTATATATTTGTCACGGCACCAAATCCTAACAGGCCGTGATGGCGCCTATCGTGGAACTAGGCTAGCCAACAATCACATAACTACCTCTTCGTTCGATTAAAATAATTCACAGTTTAATAATAACAACAAACATAGCAATAAATAAATTTCATTAAGTCTTACGCCCCAATAATAATCTAACAGTCTAAACAAAGCCTCTCAAGACTGGAGTCAACATAGTCACAAGCATCTACGAAATAAAGCTATTTCTACTAATGTCTTAAATAAAGTCTAGGAATGAAATGCTAAACTAAATAAGGAAGGTGAAATGGAGAAGCTGTGGACGCTGGACAGCTACCTCGAAATCCCGCAAAGCTGCTACTAACGAACAAGAAAGCTACTGCTTCAAATCGGTACCTGGATTTGTGCACAGAGGCACAGGGAGTCTTTATGAGTACGCCAACTCAGTAGTAATGAAAATAAATCACAGCATGAGAATTATAAAACACACAGTACAGATACACCCATTCACAAAAGCCAGTAAAACACCAAGTCACCAAGTAGTATTCATCAAATACATAAGTTCAAAACCAGTTTCTAGAAATCCTTTGAAACAAGAATAATTTCAACATATATCTCAGTAAAACTCTTAGTAAAATCAGTTTGGAAATCAAAGTAAATCATAGATCGAAAACTCAGTAAAAATCATCATAAATCTGCCCTTCGGGCCATAATCATTTCTCGTAACAATTTCTTTCAGTATTAGCCCATCAGGCAACCTCAACATCACTCTGCCCATCAGGAAACCTCACAGTCACTCTGCCCATCAGGCAACCTCACAGTCACTCTTCCCATCAAGAACCTCACAATCACTCAGCATAAGCCCCGCGGGCATCACCTCATTAGGTACTTGCGCTCACTGGGGATGTGTACAGACTCCAGAGGGGCTCCTACAACCCAAGCGCTATAAACAAGCCACATCATGCATAAATCACACACAATATAGGCCCGCAGCCTCACTCATATCATCTCATCCTCACAACATAGGCCCGCAGCCTCACTCAGCCAGACACTCTCATCATGCCCTTCAGGCCATAAATATATCGGGTTCTCGACCCAAAAATAGTGTTCCGTTTTCAAGAAATAGTATCAAATACTTTGAGTGTCAAAACAATTATCAAGAAAAGACTGAGTGGAAATCATAACATATCAGTGAGGAAAATAGCAAAACATCCCCCAAGGGGTAAACAAATCGGCACTAGGCCCCAAACATGGCTTACCGTCCAAATCATGTCAAAATATAACAATACTATTAAGCATAGGTTTAAAAATCGGTTTCGCAACTCAATAGTTGCCTCAGTAAGGAATATATCTCCAAAGTTTCAACCTTTGCATTTCAAAACCCGTGAAAGGGTGCATAGTCCGGGGTTTCATACCCTCAGGACAGGATTTAAAGACATTACTTACCTCAAGCTAGCCCAGAAACTATTCCGCAATACGCTTGCCTCTCGAATCAACTCCCGAGAGCTCCAAATCTATAAAGATCAGACATTTATCATCAAATTATGCTTAAGGAACAAATTCCAGTTGAAAAGTATTGATTTTAAGCACAAACCCCGAAATCGGTCAACACCCGACCCCCGGGCCCGCATCTCAAAACTCATAAATTTTTATACCAAAATGTTCTTTGTCATCTCCTAAGTCCGTACATATAAAGAACGCTAAAATCGGAGTCCGTTTGACCCCTCAAATCGACCCTTAAAGGTCTCATGATCTCAAGCCCTAACTCCCACTTTTTCTACTAATTTTTCATGAATTATACACTGATATTATGCTCCTTAATCACCTATAATCGAGTTTTAATGACCAAAATACTTACCTCTACGAAAACACTGATTTCCCTTCTTCAAATCGCCTCAAAACCTCTCTTCCCGTTCAAAAATGGTGTAAAAAGGGTTAATGGTCGCGAAGGGTTTATTTTATAACTGCCCAGTTATTTCTTCACTGCGATCGGGAAAGTCCTCACGCAATCGCGAAGAAAAAAATTCCCTGGCCCTCACTTTACTCACTGCGATCGCGGCATAAGCCACGCGACCGCGCTTCATAATAGCTCAACCCCACGCGATCGCAACCAGACGCACTCGATCGCGAAGACCCTTTGACCTCACCCCCACGTGCCTGACTAACCCTACGTGATCGCGATCAAGTCCACGCGATCGCACTGCTCGACATGCTCAACCTCTGCGATCGAGGCCCCACTTATGCGATCGCAGAGGGTAAATCCTGCCCCCTCTCCATATGCACTACGCGATCGCGACTCTCCTCGCGCGATCGCAGTGAAGGAATTCCTGATGTGCAAAAAAACCCAGAAAACCAACAATTTATTCAAGCCTAAATGAGTCTGATAACCACCCGAAATCAATCACGAGCCCCTCGGGACCCCAACCAAATATACTAACATGATACATATGATCATTCAAACTTAGTTGCACCCTCGGAACACCAAATCTAACATCAAAACACCAAACTTACATCGGATTCAAGCCTAAGAACTTTGATATTTCTAAAATCCATCAATGATGCCGAAACTATCCAAAACAACTCCTATTGACCTGAAATTTTGCAGACATGTCCAAAATGACATTACGAACCTATTCCAACTATCGGAATTCCATTCCGACCCCGATAGCCTATTTTCCACTGCCGACCGGAAATCACCAAAAACTAACTTTCACCAATTCAAGCTTAATTCTACACCGGACATCACAAAATTATTCTGAACACACTCCTAAGTCCCAAATCACCTAACGAAGCTATCTGAGCCATAAAATCTGCATTCCGAGGTCGTTTACCAATAAGTCAACTCTCAGTTGACTTTTCCAACTTTAAGGTTATTCTTAAAGACTAAGTGACTGAACTTTCACTACAACCATTCGATTTCAAGCCTACCAGCTCTAACACGTCAATAATAGTATAACCAACCTATAAAAAGTCAATAATAGTAATTATAATGCAGGTTCTACGTAACGACAGACCGGGTCGTTATAATATTTCAAATGAGCAATTGGATTATCTAGATTACATTTCCACAACAAGGATTTGTTTTCTATTCCTAGTGTTAACCTAATGATTGCAAAATAAAGAAGGGAGACTAGAGATAATTGTTTTTAAGGTTTTTCCAAATGGATAAAAAACCTAAGGCAGTGACCATAACCTAGGTGTTTACGTAATAGGATAAAGACATTAATGCTTGTTTTATAGATTGGAGTGTATTATAGCTCTAAACTCTAAATTACCAACGCAATACCTCTCGGTCAAAGAGTGGTTTTGCCCAATTTAGCTTTCTCAAGACCAAATGGGTATCACTCAAAACAATTGATAAGATCTCAAGTCGGGTTATTACTATCTCTAGGTTGAACCCTTTAATTGGGTTAATCAATCTCTCAATTGACCTAATTCCTTATTAGCTAAGTTATCCTAGACTAGGTCCCTCTTTCTCAAGTAGAGACTAAGTCCAAAAACCATGAATTAATATTTTCAACCAGTAATTCTACAATTAAAGCATGAACTAGGTAAAATAATCAACACCCATTCATAAACAAGCACTAAATTATATACCCACAAGGTTTACATGCTAGGGTTAGGTCACAACCCTAGAAAAAGTCTAGCTACTCATAATGGGATTTGAAGAAAATAAGGAAGAAAAACTAATCAAACTCATAATGGAAGCTTAAAATGATTAAATCTATTGTAAATATAGTAAAGCAATGTAAAACTTCCTAAAGTAGTAATAAAAAATGGCCACAACAACTTCTGAGGTTCAAACTTGACCTAATTTAGTGAAACTCTTCTATTTATACAAGGCTGAAAATCTCGGACAAAAATATCCCTCGAGAGGTTCTGCGGCTGCACAATTCCATGTGCGGACCACAGATTTCTTCATCTGGCAGGAAGTGGAGTTCTGCGGCCGCACATTTCTGAACTGCGACCGCGAGGCAATCTTCTGCGGCTGCACATTTCTGGACTGCGGCCGCACAATTCTTGTGCAGTCCGCAGTTCACAAAGGCTCCTAGACTTTGTCTTTTTGCATTTTGCAGCACATTTGTGCTTCTGTGCCCTTTGTGCTTTGGAATACTCCTTTTTGAGTCGGATTTCATCTCGGGAGACCAACTTCCAACATTCCTGCAATCTATAAATTCATTAGCTTTGGGAACACAATTCAATGCTTTTAGACTAAAACAAAAGTTAAAAGGTGCTAATAAGTAGTCAAAATCCCCACTTATCAACTCCCCCAAACTTAAGTCTTTTCTTGTCTTCAAGTAAATAAATTAGTTCCCCCCTCCAAAAGTTAAGGTTCATTTCAGCGAGTCAAAGGTGAGCTAATCACACATCAGCTGGGACCAACAGTTACCCGCACTACTCATGTATTATCAGCAAGTCGACAAGTTAAACATTCATGCACATATGGTTCTAACGTGACATTTGAGCTTCAAGAATTGACTTTACTCATTAAGGACTCTTGTTCTGTCATGTAGGTCATGGTGGACTCCGAACTCTTCCTCCTCTACTTCCCATTTGCTTGGCTCACTTAAGAAATTTAGCACTTAATCCAAAGACTAAATGTTCACTCATCTCTCTCAAGAGAATGTCGCATGTACGGTTTCAAGTACCATAGGCTTGAAATCAAGTAGGATGTAAGCTCACTCGACTTGAAATCAAGTAGGACTTCTTTCGGGATGAAATGAAGGCTTTTAGATTAGGGTTGGATACAGTATGGGTGAGTGGTTACACCTATCCTTAAGCATTCCATTTTTCATTTCTCGTCTCACACTTTGCCAATTCCTTGAGGCACTTTCTTTTCCTTTGGGGACTAGAGAGACTTAACATCACTCTTTCTTGATCATTACATTCATTTTCTCCCTCTTTGATTTCTCCGTGTTTGGGATCACTACCTCTCTTTGAATCTCTTCAACTCTTCCACTTATTAATTTTTTTTCTTTTTGCATTTTTTTTTTGTTCTTTTCTTTTCTTTTCTTGCCTTTCCTTCTCATCATTTATTTTCACTTTTTGTACCTTGATACCCTTTTCAAGTTTCTCGTCTCTCCCTCAAACTTACATTTTTAGCCATTTGTTTCATAAGAGTGTTAAGGAAAGCTCGGGTGCCAAGAGAGAGTCGCGACAAAACTAGTAAAGGCTTGTAACATGGTCATTAAATGAGAAAGGTTTGAGTCTCAAAGAGGTTGACTAGGGATAATGAAATTTGTTGGTAATAGAAAATTTAAACGAGCCAAGGAGGGTATACAATCACTTTTCAAACCAAGCAAAACTTAGGATTTCGCTTTGAAAGACATTCGGGGCAAGTTCTAGACTCTTCGCGCAAGTACTTGACTAGCAACAATTCATTTCACTCCTCACGCAACCGAATTATTAAAGAGGACAGAGTCGAGGGCCCACAACGATCACATTCAAGTTTAAAAATTACTATGGTCCAATTAAACCACTCGATGGTTGCCAAAGTCAACACAAGAGTCAAAAAGTCACTAACTAGAGCTATTTCTTTCAAAAAACTTGTTATTAACCATAGGCACGTAGTTAAGTGTGTTGGTACCAATTGAAGCATGTTTGACTTATCTAGCATGACTTAATTAGGTCTTTTATTCATTACTACTACTATTATTACCTAAACACCAAAGACAAACTCATTCCCTTAAGAAGTTTGTCACGCCATCCATCGTTGGGACGAGTCACCTGGTTCACACAACAACTACCTTTGAAAAGAACCGTGGCATTAAGAAAACCAAAGGCTAATTCTACTAGAACATAAAAAGAAGCTACTAAATCAAACTAAGAACTAATAAAGGAACAAAAATAAAGAAGCTAATAAACAAAAACTACTTAATACACATAATAAGAGAAAGAGAGAGAATATATACACAATAAGAAAGAAAAAAGAAAATAATATCAAGTTATTACAGGCCAAATGTCTCAAAATGTACCAAATATGATCAATAAACTCCCCCCCAAAACCCCCCCCCCCCCCCCCATAAAGATAAGTGTTGTCCCCATTGCTTAACAACATAAGAGTAAAAGAGGGGAAAGAGTGAAGAAAACTCCCTATGGGTCCATGGACATCTCTATGTCCCCAGCAATGTCACTGCCTTCAGTCTCATCCACCTGAATCTCATCATCCTCATATCTGGATGTGATTGGGTTGGTGAACATCTAACGCACTGCCTCGGCAGTGTCGGCAGCAAAGTCTGGCTTCTCAGTCTGGCCAGCTGGTGCCATCGGTGCTACAGGATCTGGGCCTGAATGGTATGGGTCAATCAACATGTCAAAGGGGATATCTTAGGCTGCAGCAAGCTTGGTCACCTGTCTCCGGATCTTGTCCACTGACTTCTTTCTAGACTAGGACTTTTTCATCTTCTTTACTTCCTTTTCCAGCTCTTCGATCACTGACTCGTGTTGTACCAAGGTAGCCACAATGGTGTAATGGTTCTCTAGGATCTTCTTCAATGTCTCCTCAGCTGTCGGGGGAAACTGAGGTGCCTGAGAAGTAGACTGTGCTGCAACAGTAGTTGATAAGTCAAACAACATTGCAATTGTTATCTGCATCCAATTGTTGAGGCTCGCCAATGTCTGGGAGAATTACATTGCAAAAAGTGGGGAAGTAGGCATGGGCATCGCCTTTAAAGCGGAAGTAAAATCTGTGGCAGGAGATGTAGAAAGGATTTTGGATGATGGTGGAGGCATAGCTACGACACTAGAGGAAGGATCGGCCGAAGTGGATAGAATATCAACTGCCTCGGCAGTTACCATAGTTGGCTCATTAGACTCGCCCGCGGTGGTAGGAGGTCGAACCTTCTTCTTTGGATTCTTTGCATCCATCAGTGAATACCAAGTAAAAGGATTCTTCATCTTTACCTTTGTGTCATAATCCGTTGGCTCTACATTTACATCTATGAGGTATTCTGTGATACTGTTGGGATATGGATAGGACAAGTCATCTTGCCGAGCAATCACCGAGATTTTGGCCGACATCACGGCCCCTACATTGATAGGGTACCCGGCTATGATAGAAGCAACTAAGACTGCCCGAGAAATCTGAAGATAAGTCTCATTCTGGCACATGTCCAGTCTGCTGCAGACAAAAGTTTTCCACCCCTTCGCCTCAAAAATCAGAATGCTCATGTGGATAGGTACCCCAACGGCAATCCAAGATGGTGGTGGTCCTAGTGCTGCTAGAATCTCCGCTAACCAAGGCCGGGCTACATCCCCCATTTCCAACTTCTCCAGATATTCCTTTGGCTCAACATCTTCATAACCCAAGTATGCATTGAGTGTATGCAGATCAAATCTTACTTTGAGGTCGCTCGCTTTGGTTTCCTTTGTCCCTTCTCTGATATGCGCCACATTGGCGTAGAATTCCCAGACAAGGTACTCTTTGGCATCCACAACACTCAGGGTGAACCACATTCACCCCTTGCGTTCCTTGAACTGTATCAACACTGTTGGGTTGTACCTATCGAAATCTTTCAACTAAATTGTCGCTCTAGAGTTAGCGACCTCACTGGCTACCATGTACAAAAGCTGGTGAAGGCAGTCAAGCTGTCAAAACGGTACTCTAAGACTTCTTTCTTCTTCGACCTTTCAAGGCCGACAACTGTAACATATCCTCCTCTGCCATCATCGGGGGTGTCCTGAACTAGTGTATCTTATGCCTCAGGGACAAGTGTAGTGGATGGCTCAGAATCCTGACTAGCACTTTCCTAACCCTCGGAAATGTTATGAGATGAGGACGACTCGTCCTTGAATTGATATCTCCCTGATGACCGACTACTCTTGAATGGAGGCTGAGTTGCCCTCTGATGCTTCCCTAGACGGGACATAAGAGCTCGTCTCGGAGTGAAATGCACCTGTCCCTTTGCCGGTTATAGCTTTATTTGTTATTGTCCTTTATGGGCAAGGGGTAAGGCACTCTTTCTTCGACCCTCTATTCAGAAGTATCGCCTCTGCCTCTATATCGAACCATTATCTGTATCAAGCAGAAGTGATTGTTAGTTATAATTCAATGCTCAGTCAAACAAGAAGATATGCAAGTATACACCAAGAAACACAGTGAGGTTCACAGTTTAATCATGTTTGTAGGATAAGGATCTGCGGACCGCACAATTTTCTTGCAGCCGCATATGAGGCCTTGCAGACCACAAAATTTTGTCTTGCGGCAAAAAGTGAAGTGCGGTCCGTGCAATTTCACTTGCGGTCGCAACTCAGAAACCCAAAAGGCAACTTCCGCAGCCGCACATTTCTAAACTGCGGCCACAAGGCAACTCTTCTACAGTCGCCCAATTCTTGTGCGGTCTGCAATTCACAGAGGCTCCTAGACTTGTCTTTTTGCATACTCTCTAATCTTCGACTCTTAGCCCAGATTTGCGGTCGCACAATTCATGTGTTGTCCGCACTTTGCGCAAATTTTTGCTAAATTCTTCCTCTTGGTTTGCAGTCGCAGATGGAACTCTACGGTCCGCAATTTCTTCTGTTGTCGCAGGATTCCTTCCGCGAACCGTACATTTATGTTTCTATGCCCTTTATTGCCTTCTGCTTCAGAATACTCCTTTTTTAGTCGGATTTCATCTTGGGATACCAACTTCCAACATTCCTGCAATTTTATACAATTTCATTAGTTTCAGAAACACAATTCAATGTTTTTGGACTAAAACAAAAGCTAAAAGGCGCTAATAAGCAGTCAAAATCCCCACTTATTAGGGGTCAGGGTCCAAAGTTGAGGTCGAAGGTTAGCATCAAGGCAAGGGTACAACCTCTTCCCCCTTACCCTAAATATTGATCCCCGCCCATAACTGTCACGATCCAATTCTCCCTCCGACTGGGTCTCGTGACGGCACCTAGTGTAGACGACTAGGTAAGCCTACTCCTTAAGCGAAATTTAGATAAAACATGTAAAATAACAGTAAGTGAAATAAATCATAATAAAGTCGACGACGCTCGGCATTAACAGTTACTTTACCCAGAACCCGGAATATCACTATACATCACAAGCTACTCTACTACTCAATATGTACAACTGGAAAAGAAAAGACCGTATAGTTTCATCTACAAGTACTACAACTCCAAGATAGGAAGGGGACTCGGAGCTATGCGGACGCTGCAGATTATACCTCGAGTCTCCTGATACTGTTGTTGCTGGCTAGCTGAGATACCACGTACTAGGACCTGGATCTGCACATGGGGAAAACATGCGCAGAAGGGCGTGAGTACTCCCTATTCGGTACCCAGTAAGTGCCAAGCCTAACCCCAGTCAAGTAGTGACGAGGTCAGGTAGAGGCCCTACTGAGGTTGGCAAAGTAACAGATATAGAGAACAAGTAAGTAAGGCAAGTGATAATCGACAAAAATTATGAGTAAAGGCTAGCAAGAAAAGGTATAATCAAGTGCTCGGATCAACGCAATATATATATATATAAAGCTCTGTAAAGAAAGTAAAGGTACAATACAATGCAATATGAGGGAAATGCTCAGGTCTCTGCCCGCAATCCCTATGTATGCAATGCAATATGAGGGAAAGACTCAGGTCTCTGCCCTCAATCCCTGTATGCAATGCAGAATGAGGGAAAGGCTCAGGTCTCTGCCCTCAATCCCTGTATGCAATGCAGAATGAGGGAAAGGCTCAGGTCTATGCCCGCAATCCCTGTATGCAATGCAGAATGAGGGAAAGGCTCAGGTCTATACCCGCAATCCCTATATGCAATGCAGAATGAGGGAAAGGCTCAGGTCTATACCCGCAATCCTTGTATGGAATGCAGAATGAGGGAAAGGCTCAGGTATATGCCCGCAATCCCTGTATGTATATGTAATATAAAGTAAATCTCCAAAATAACGTAGTTTAAGGGTTTGAGGAAAAACCAGTTGGAAATCTCGAAGAAAAATCATTAAATCAGTTTCAAAGAATAGTAACGATTGGAAAATCAGTTAGAAATCAATTTACCATGATAAATCTTAAGTTATTATGCAATTTAAATGATAACAGTAATAATAGAGTTGAAAAGGAAGCATTATGTAGAAAGAAATATGGGACTTCAGTGAAAATATCCCATGCACGCGCTCGTCACCTCACGTACACGGGGTTTTTATAGCAGAAAAAACCAATAAAATGCCTAAGGGAAATTCNGCCACGAGTATCCAACTCCGGGTGGCCCAAATCTATTCAATTCGATGGTATAATGTAAATATAAATTCAAGAAATCAAGATAACTAATTATTTCAGAATTAAAACTAGAAAATAGAAAATTTGACCAAAACGCCCCTCGGGCCCACGTCTCGGATTCAGGTAAAATTTATATTTTCTGAATCCTTATTCACTCGAGTCTAACCGTATGAAAATCCCTCAAATCGGAGGTCGAATACCCAATCAAAACCCCAAAAATCGGTCTAGGAGGTTTCTTCCAATTTTTTCCAATTTCAACTCAAAATCTCGAATTTAAGGGTGGAATTTAAGATTAGGAACATGATAATTAACCTATCGTGTTTAGTAATCACTTACCTCGATTACCCAGGTGAAAATCCTCTCAAAGATCGCCTCTCCCGAGCCCCCAAAACTCAAAAATGGTGAAATAACATAACCCTCGGATTTTTGGAATATGAACAGGGATTTCCGCGCCTGCGGTCCCTTTCACCGCACCTGCGGTACCGCACCTGCGGAAAAGGTATCACAGGTGCGGAATTTCTTTAAATCTCCTGGGGATGCGCCTGCGGTCCATTGTCGCACCTGCGAGACCCAGGTCACACCTGCGGACACTGCCTAGCCTAACCAACTTCGCACCTGCGACCTCTATATCGCACCAGCGTGATCGTACCTGCGGGAAATCCTTCGCATGTGCGAAAACACCAGAAGGAGCCTGGTTCAGGAATTTACCAAGTCCAAAATTCTTCCGTTAAGCATCCGGAACAACCTCGAGGCCCCCGAGACCTCAACCAAAACCACCAACAGACCCCAATACCTCATTCAAACTTAGTCGAGCCTTAAAAACATGTCCCATAAGATCAAAATACCCAAAAATGCATAGATTCAAGCCTAAGAACATAGAAATTTTCAAGAATTCACCCCCGACGTCGAACCACGTCTATACTCGTCCGAATGACCTCAAATTTCGCACACAAGTCATAAATGACATTCCGGACCTGCTGTCACTTTCGGAATTTCATTCCGAGTCCGATATCAAAATCTCACCTATCGGCCGAAATCGCCGAAATTCTAACTTTCGCCAATTCAAGCCTAAATCTACGTCTGGCCTCGAAAACACATTCTGAACATGCTCCCAAACCCCGAAATCACTCAACGGAGCTAACGGAGTCAACGAATTTCTGTTTCGGATCCGTCATCTCACAGCTCCCGCTACGGTCCAATTTCTAAGGTTAAAGCTCACCTTAAAGGACTATATGTCCGAAAACACTCCAATTTTCATCACTCAACTCTCCGACTCGTTCCATTAGCATAATAAGACATGGAAGACACAGTTATCAGGGGATCAGGGCGCTAACTCTCAAAAAGACCAGCCTGGTCGTTACATTCTCCCCCTCTTTAGAAAATCGTTCGTCCTCGAACGAGTATAGAAACATACCTGAAGCTGTGAATAGATGAGGGTACTGACTCCACATATCCTGCTCGGTCTCCCAAGTCGCCTCCTCGACCGGATGACCCCTCCACTTCACCTTGACTGAAGCAATATCCTTCGACCTGAGCTTTCTGACCTTCCTGCCCAAAATGGCCACTGGTTCCTCAACATATGATAGATCATTGTCTAACTAGACTGAGCTGAAATCCAAAACATGTGTCGGGTCACCGTGATACTTCCGGAGCATGGACACGTGGAATACCGTATGAACACCTGCTAGGTTGGGAGGCAAGGCTAACTCATAAGCAACCTCCCCAACCTGCTGCAATATCTCAAAAGGGCCAATAAACCTCGGACTCAGCTTACCCTTCTTCCTAAATCTCATGACGCCCTTCATCGGCGATACCCGAAGCAAAACCCAATCACCAGCCATGAATGATAAATCACGAACTCTCCGATCCGCATAACTCTTCTGTCTAGACTGGGCTGTGCGAAGTCTATCCTGAATCACCTTCACCTTGTCCAAGGCATCCTGAACCAAATCCGTACCCAACAATCGGGCCTCGCCCGGCTCGAACCATCCAACTGGAGACCTGCACCGCCTACCATATAAAGCCTCAAATGGCGCCATTTGAATGCTGGACTGATAGTTGTTATTATAAGCAAACTCTGCAAGAGGTAAGTACTGATCTCATGATCCTCCAAAATCCATCACACAAGCACGAAGCATATCCTCAAGAATCTGAATCGTGCGCTCAGATTTTCCGTCTGTTTGTGGGTGAAATGTTGTACTGAGATCAATCTGATTACCCAACTCACTATGCAAGGCTCTCCAGAAGTGCGAGGTGAACTGAGGAGCTCGGTCTGAAATAATAGATACCGGCACGCCATGCAACCGGACTATCTCCCGAATGTAGATCTGAGCCAACCTCTCCGAGGAATACGTAGTCAACACCGGAATGAAATGAGCTGACTTGGTCAGCCGATTCACAATCNAGCCTCATCTGCTGAAGTAATCCTCCCGGTCTCTGATGCTCACACTTGACCTGCTGACAATTGAGGCATCTGGCTACGAACTCCACTATATCCTTTTTCATCCTCCGCCACCAGTAGTGTTGTCTCAGATCCTGATACATCTTCGCGGTACCGGGATGAATGGTGTACCGCGAGCTATGGGCCTCCTCAAGGATCAACCTCCGCAGTCCATCTACGTCAGGTACACAAATACGGCCCTGCAGTCTCAACACACCATCATCATCTATGGTCATATCTCGAACACCATCCCGCTGAACTCTATCCCGAAGAGCTCGAAGGTCGGGATCATCATACTGGCACTCTCGAATGCGGTCATAAAGAGAAGATCGAGCAACAATACAAGCGATAACCCGGTGAGGCTCAAAAAGTCCAACCTCACGAACTGGCTGGCTAAAGACTGAACATCCAAATCTAAGTGCCTCTCAGCTGCATGAAGATATGCCAAACTACCCAAACTCTCCGCCCGGCGACTCAGGGCATCGGCCACCACATTGGCCTTCCCCGGGTGGTATAATAAGGTGATGTCATAATCCTTGAGCAGCTCCAACCACCTATGTTGACGCAAATTGAGATCCTTCTGCCTGAATATGTGCTGCAAACTCCGGTGATCCGTATATATCTCACAGGGAACACCGTATATATAATGACGCCATATCTTCAGGGCGTGAACAATCGCTGCCAACTCAAGATCATGAACCGGGTAATTTTTCTCATGTACCTTCAACTGCCTGGACGCGTAGGCAATCACCCTACCGTCCTGCATCAACACCGCTCCCAAACCAATCCTCGAAGCATCACAATAGACTGTATAGGACCCCGAACCGGTAGGTAGGACTAACACTGGAGCTGTAGTCAGGGCTGTCTTGAGCTTCTGAAAGCTCTCCTCACACTCCTCAGTCCATATAAAAGGTGCACCCTTCTGGGTCAATCTAGTCATGGGTGCTGAAATGGATGAAAAACCCTCCACGAAGCGGCGATAATACCCGGCCAAACCAAGGAAACTACGAATCTCAGTAGCTGAAGACGGTCTGGGCCAACTCTGCACTGCCTCCACCTTATTCGAATCTACCTTGATCCCATCCGAAGATACCACATGGCCTAAGAATGCCATAGAATCAAGCCAAAATTCACACTTAGAGAACTTGGCATACAACTTCTTTTCTCTCAAGGACTGAAGCACGGTCCTCAAGTGCTGCTCATGGTCCTCCCGCGATCGAGAATATACCATAATGTCGTCAATGAATACAATGATGAAAGTACCAAGATGAGGCCAAAATACGCTATGCATCAGGTGCATGAACGCTGCTGGGGCATTGGTCAGCTCGAATGACATAACAAGGAACTCGTAGTGACCATATCTAGTCCTGAAAGCAGTCTTCGGGATGTCCGACTCCCGAATCTTCAACTGATGATAACCCGAAAAAAGATCAATCTTGGAGAATACTCTGGCACCCTGTAACTGGTCAAATAAATCATCAATGCGGGGCAATGGGTACCTGTTCTTCAATGTCACCTTATTCAGCTGTCGGTAGTCGATGCACATACGCATCGAACCATCCTTTTTCTTCACAAATAACACCGGAGCACCCAAGGTGACACACTGGCCTGATGAACCCTTTGTCAAGCAACTCCTTCAACTGCTCCTTCAACTCTTTTAACTCAGGAGGAGCCATGCGATAGGGAGGAATGGAAATGGGCTGAGTGTCCGGCAACAAATCAATGCAAAAATCAATGTCTCTGTCGGGCGGCATACCCGGAAGGTCAGCTGGAAAAACATCGGGATAATCCCTCACAACTGGGACTGAATCAACTGTAGGGGTGTCGGCACTCACATCTCTCACATAGTCCAAATAAGCATCACACCCCTTTTCAACCATCCATTTAGCCTTAAGAAAAGAAATGACTCGACGAGGAGTATACTCTAGTGAACCCCTCCACTCTAACCTCGGAAATCATGGCATAGCCAGCGTCACGGTCTTGGCGTGACAATCAAGAATATCATAGTGCAGAGATAACCAGTCCATACCCAGAATAATGTTGAAATCTACCATGCTAAGTAATAATAAGTCAGCTCTGGTCTCAAAACCGCTGATAGAAATCAAACACGACTGATATATGCGGTCCACAACAAGAGAATCTCCCACAGGAGTAGAAACATGTACGGGGAAACTCAAAGAATCCCGAGATATCCCCAAATGAGAGGCAAAATAAGATGACACATATGAATATGTGGAAACTGGGTCAAATAATACCGATGCATCCCTATGACAAACGGGAACAATACCTGTGATAACCGAGTTTGAAGCAATGGCCTCGGATCGAGCTGGAATGGCATAGTATCTGGCCTGACCTCCCCCTCTAGGACGACCTCGTCTTCCCCGACCTCCACCTCGAGCTGCCTGAGATGGTGGGGTAGCAGCTGGGGCTGGAAGTATGGCTGGGGGACCTGGTGGCAGACATGGTACCTGATAAGTATCTGGTGGTGCACCCCTCCTAACTCTAGGGAAATCCTTGATCACATGACGAGGGTCACCACATACGAAACAACCCCTTTGAGGGCGTGGCTGCTGACTCTGAACAGGACTGCTGGACTGGCCGGTGATAGAACCTCAAGCAGGAGGAGCCTGAGATACTGGTGGTGCATAATAAGGCTCCCGAGGTCTAGGAGGTGCTGGAATACCACTGGCTGCTGGAAGAGATGAATGTATCGGGCGACTCACAAAACCCCTACCATAGCGTGTTGCTGGTGCACGAGCTCCTGAGAAATGACCCGTCTCTCGAGACCTCTTGGCCTCTCTCTCCTCTCTGTCCCGGGTCAGCATACTCTCAATCCTCCTAGCAATGCTCACGGCCTGCTGGTAAGTGATATCAGTCTCCAACTCCCTGGCCATACTGGTACGAATGCTAGGATGGAGTCCCTCAATAAAACGACAAACTCTCTCTCTGACAGTAGATACCAAAGCTGATGCATGTCGTGCCAAGTCACTGAACCGGACTGCATACTCTGACACGGTCATAGTACCATGGCATAGCTGCTCAAACTCCGCACGCCAAGCATCCCTGAGACTCTGAGGGACAAACTCAAGTAGAAAAATCTCTGAAAACTGAGCCCAAGTAGCCTTGTCCGGACTACTAAGCTCAAATGCACGCCACCACTGATAGGCTGCTCCCCTCAGCTGAAAAGTAGTGAATGAGACCCCACTCGTCTTCACAATACCCATGGTACGAAGGATGTGATGACACTCTTCCATAAAACCCAGAGCGTCATCTGAAGCTATACCGCTGAACTCAGGTGGATGGTACTTCTTGTACCTCTCAAGACGGAGCTGCTCAGACTCAGATGTAGCTGCTCTGGCCTCAGGCTGAACTGGAGCTGCTGGAGGCAATATGAATATACTCTGGGACCTGCCCCATGTGAACCCTTTGCTCAGGAGTACCGTCTGCAGGAGTCTGTGTCCCTCCCCCGGCCTGGGATGTAGCTGGGGCTAGTGGAAGTAGTCCCGCCTGAGACAGAGTACTGATAGCACTCATGAACTGGGCCAAAGTCTCCTGGAGGGCTGGAGTGATAGTAGGGACCTCCGTTGCCCCTCCAACTGCAGCTGCTGGGTGATCCTCCGTCACTTCTCTAGCCGGTTCTCGGGCTGCACCGCGTGCTCGTCCCCTGCCCCGACCCCTGCCTCTAGTGGATCTGGCTGGGGGCTCGGGTGCCTGATCGTCGGTACGTCCGGTGCGAGTGCGAACCATCTGTAAGCAAGAATTGAATAGAGTTTAAGAATTTTGGGTAGTAGTAATCAGCACGAGAAGGGATTCCAAGAAGTATGATCTTTCTTAACAGTTACATAGCCTCTCGAAGATAAGTACGGACGTCTCCGCACCGATCCGCGAGACTCTAATAAATCGGCTTGCGATGTTGTGACTCCTATGAACCTAGACACTATGATGCCAACTTGTCACGACCCAATTCTCCCTCCGACTGGGTCTCGTGACGGCACCTAGTCTATACGACTAGGTAAGCCTATTCCTTAAGCGAAATTTAGATAAAACAGGTAAAATAACAGTAAGTGAAATAAATCATAATAAAGTCGACGCCGCTTGGCATTAACAGTTACTTTAACCAGAACCCGGAATATCACCATACATCACAAACTACTCTACTGCTCAATATGTACAACTGGAAAAGAAAAGACCGTATAGTTTCATCTATAAGTACTACAACTCCAAGATAGGAAGGGGACTCGAAGATCTGCGGACGCTGCAGATTATACCTCGAGCCTCCTAATACTGCTGCTGCTGGCTAGCTGAGATATCGCGTACTAGGACCTGGATCTGCACATGGGGAAAACATGCGCAGAAGGGCGTGAGTACTCCCCATTCGGTACCCAGTAAGTGCCAAGCCTAACCCCAGTCAAGTAGTGACGAGGTCAGGTAGAGGCCCTACTGAGGTTGGCAAAGTAACAGATAAGAGAACAAGTAAGGCAAGTGATAATCGTCAGAAATTATGAGTAAAGGCTAGCAAGAAAAGGTATAATCAAGTGCTCGGATCAACGCAATATATATATATAAAGCTCTGTAAGAAAGTAAAGGTACAATGCAATGCAATATGAGGGAAAGGCTCAGGTCTCTGCCCACAATCCCTATGTATTCAATGCAATATGAGGGAAAGACGCAGGTCTCTGCCCGCAATCCCTGTATGCAATGCAGAATGAGGGAAAGGCTCAGGTCTATGCCCGCGATCCCTGTATGCAATGCAGAATGAGGGAAAGGCTCAGGTCTATGCCCGCAATCCTTGTACGCAATGCAGAATGAGGGAAAGGCTCATGTCTATACCCACAATCCCTGTATGCAATGCAGAATGAGGGAAAGGCTCAGGTCTATACTCGTAATCCCTGTATGCAATGCAGAATGAGGGAAAGGCTCAGGTCTATGCCCGCAATCCCTATATGTATACGTAATATAAAGTAAATCTCCAAAATAACGTAGTTTAAGGGTTTGAGGAAAAACCAGTAGGAAATCTCAAAGTAAAATCATTAAATCATTTTCAAAGAATATTAATGACTGGAAAATCAGTTAGAAATCAATTTACCATGATAAATCTTAAGTTATTATGCAATTTAAATGATAACAGTAATAATAGAGTTGAAAAGGAAGCATTATGTAGAAAGAAATATGGGACTTCATGGAAAATATCCCGTGCACGCGCTCGTCACCTCACGTACACGAGGTTTTTATAGAAAAAAAAATAGTAAAATGCCTAAGAGAAATTCCCCAACATAGAGTTAGGCAAGCCACTTACCTCGACTGTGCAAATCAATCAATAATCACGCTCTTGCCACGAGTATCCAACTCTGGGTGGCCCAAATCTATTCAATGCGATGGTATAATGTAAATATAAATTCAAGAAATCAAGATAACTAATTATTTCAGAATTAAAACGCGAAATTAGAAAATTTGACCAAAACGCCCCTCGGGCCCACGTCTCGGATTCGGGTAAAATTTATATTTTCTGAACCCTTATTCACTCACGAGTCTAACCGTATGAAAATCCCTCAAATCGGAGGTCGAATACCCAATCAAAACCCTAAAAATCAGTCTAGGAGGTTTCTTCCAATTTTTCCCAATTTCAACTCAAAATCTCGAATTTAATGGTGGAATTTAAGATTAGGAACATGGGAATTAACCTATGGTGTTTAGTTATCACTTACCTCGATTACCCAGGTGAAAATCCTCTCAAAGATTGCCTCTCCCCGGCTCCCAAAACTTAAAAATGGTGAAATAACATAACTCTCGGATTTTTGGAATATGAACAGGGATTTCCGCGCCTGCAGTCCCTTTCACCGCACCTGCGGTACCGCACCTGCGGAAAAGGTATCGCAGGTTCAGAATTTCATTAAATATCCTGGGGTCGCACCTGCGGGACCATGCGGACACTGCCCAACCTAACCAACTTCGCACCTGCGACCTCTATATCGCACCTGCGTGATCGCACCTGGGGGAAATCCTTCGCAGGTGCGAAAACACCAGAAGGAGCCTGGTTCAGCAATTTACCAAGTCCAAAATTCTTCGTTTAAGCATCTGGAACAACCCCGAGGCCCCCGGGACCTCAACCAAAACCACCAACTGATCCCAATACCTCATTCAAACTTAGTCGAGCCTTAAAAACACGTCCCATAAGATCAAAATACCCAAAAATGCATAGATTCAAGCCTAAGAACATAGAAAATTTTCAAGAATTCACCCCCGACGCCGAACCACGTCTATACTCGTCTGAATGACCTCAAATTTTGCACACAAGTCATAAATAAAATTCCGGACCTGTTGTCGCTTTCGAAATTCTATTCCGAGTCCGATATCAAAATCTCATCTATCGGCCGAAATCGCTGAAATTCTAACTTTCGCCAATTCAAGCCTAAATCTACGTCTGGCCTCGAAAACACATTCCGAACATGTTCCCAACCCCGAAATCACTCAACGGAGCTAACGGAGTTGACGTGTTTCCGTTCCGGATCCGTCTACACACAGCTCCCGCTACGGTCCAATTTCTAAGGTTAAAGCTCACCTTAAAGGACTATATGTCCGAAAATACTCCAATTTTCATCACTTAACTCTCCGACTCGTTCCATTAGCATGATAAGACATGGAAGACACAGTTATCAGGGGATCGGGGCGCTAACTCTCAAAACGACCGGCCCGGTCGTTTACAATAACCCGATCCGACGCTAAACTTCGACCTAAAACTCCAATACCGACCCTGATCCCAAACACTTACCTCGACCGGAACTCTAACCTCGACTCTGAACCTTGACCCCAACCTAGAACCTTGATCACAATCTCAACCTCGAACCCTAATCTTGAACCTTAACCCCAAATTTAGATCCTAACCCCGACCTTCGACGTTGACCTCTAACCCCGATGTTAAACCTTGACTTAGGAACCTGATATCGAACCTCAAATCAAAACCTTAGACTCGAGTCCAAATAACCCCGACCCCGAACCTTAAGCTCGAGTCCAAATGACCCCGACCCTGATACTCGCTTTAACCCCCATCTTTACCCTAGTCTCGATCATGAACTTTAATATCTGACTTTGATCCCGACCCAAGACCTCAAAATCTCGACCCTAAATCTTGGACCTTGACCCTTTGACCTTTTGATTCAGGTTTTGGGTCTTGAGGTTTAGAGATGAGCAAGAGAAGGGTGGTGCGAGTTTGGGTCCTGGAGGCAAGGGGAAAGAGTAGGATGAGGGTAGGGGTGTGCGATAGAGGAGGGGGAGGTTTTCCAGGTGAGGGGGGGGAGGGTTAGAGGGTGAGTTGAGGGTTCCGTGTTGGGGATAGGTTGAGGGTGATTGGGGTGAGGTCAGGGTGTAGACCGTATGTGGGGGTTTGGAGGCCTGGATGGCGAGAGTGTGAATTGGGGTGAGGATGGGAAAGGTTAAAAAATGTTTTTAAAAATATTTTTTCTCCTCCTGGTAGAAAAGTTATTTTCTTCCGATTAGAAAAAAATGAGTTCATAAGAATAATATTTTTAAAATATTTAAGCCAAACAAATATGAAGGTTCATAATGACTAGGGGTGTTCGTTGGTTAGTACGGTACAATATTTAGACATTTCAGTTCGGTATTTTCGGTATTTAGTTTCTTAAAATTCTATACCAATACCGTTGCTAATTAAATTCTGTATGGTTCGACTTTTCTCCTTTCAGTTTCGGTTTATTGGGTATGATAAGTTCGGTTTTTTCGATTTCAATATTAACTAGTGCATAAATCCATATACTGTAATAGTCTTCATTAAAGTACTCACGAATATAAAAATAAAAACGTTCTAAGCTCACATGGCTATTGACAATAATTTTATCCAAAATCAGAAGTACCAACCTGATGTTTTATACGTCAATACCACACAAAAGGGGGTGATTTGTTTGGTGTCCAAGTTTCGAGTGCAATCTCTATAGAAGAACCTGGTTCTTCTATGTGTTCCAACTCGTACTGTTGCGTAATAATAAATGCAGAAAAGTAAAGAACACATAGATTTTTACGTAGAAAACACCCGGCTCAAAAGGTGAAAAAATCACGACCTACTACTCAGTAGGATTTTCTCCAAAGACTTCACTACAACTCTGAGCCAAACAACATTTACAAAATAAACTCTTTTGTAAACCTAGGACTAACTCTAATCCCTTTGTGGCAAACTAGCCTCTAGCTAATTGCGACAAGCTTCAAGTTACCTCTAACTTGAACAGTGTGTACCTATTACAATTGCTTCTAATAAAGCTGAAAGATACAATATTAAATCACCTACTACAACCAACTAGACTCGAAAGACAAACAGATGGAACTGGTTCTTCTAGCTGGTAAGTAGCTTTTGTGTCGCACAAGGATTCTGCTTGCAAAATAGCTCTGGGAATTTTGCTTTCAATTCTTGTTTCACTTCTGTCTTTGTGCGTGAAATCTTCAGCAGGAATTCTTCAACACTTTATAGAGTCAATTTGTTGAGATATGTTGTTCAATTCTAATGCAACTCTTCCTTGGTAGAAGAATTTGTATTTATCTCAACTTCCTCCTTTTGTTTTTGTCCTCGCTGAACTCGAACTCTTATCAATTTGTAAACTTTTCGCTTTAGGAGACAACCACTTAGTTCATGGATAATTCACAATCATGTTTATCTCCCGTGCATAGACGGTTCTTGTGCCAATGTGTCTGTTCAAGTATGTTTTCCCCGATGGACCTGGTTCAACTGAGTAGACATTTGTCAATCTTCAAAACCATGCAGTGACTTGATTCAACATACCCCATAGAGAAAAAAATGTACATAAAGGAATAAATTTAATCATTGAAAATATCTTGTTACTTGCTTAGAGATAATTGATGAAGTTGGAGAATACAATAAGGACTAGTTCAATAGATGCAATTCAATCACGAGAAGAAACCCCTAAAACCGTAAAAATATTACGTTAAGATGCTTGGCATCTACATTGTTCCTCCATTTTCCTAAAGAAGTATATGGGCTTTACTGTTAGTCTCAACATGTATACCAAAGAAAAGTATGATGTAACTTAGTATGTTATAATCAAGGCAAAAGATATAAGTTGTCACCCGAACTATGACCCAAATCTGTTACACACTTTCTGGGAACGAATATTATTTTACACACCCAACCTTTCCAAAGTGTATCTAAGACACACAACTTTTTTCTTAACCAGTTCTTCATAATATGTGTAATATCACGCACCAATCAAACAGTGACACGTGTCATTTAAAAAATAAAATAATTAAAATTACAACTATATCCCTCATCTTTCTCATCTAAACTACCATGGCCGTCTTCCTCCTCTCTCACCATCAAACACCATAGCCTCTTCCTCCACCTTTTACTTAATAACAAGCCACCATTAACTAACAAATATCACAAGAAAACACACCCAAAACTCCATCTTTTCCGCCGAAATTGAATCGAAATTTTTGAGCCCAGATCCAACTCATTTTTCATTTCACTTCTGTAAAAGTTTGTCCGCCATTAACTGTCATCGCCACAAGTCAGCTATTTAAAAAATCATCCATTAATAAAATTAAAGGATGCGCAAAAGCTTGAGCTAAGCTTTCATGGTTGGAATTAATTTCGAAAAATTTTCGCTTTCGAAAATTCGACTTCGCCATGGGTAAAGTTCAATTTAAGCTTCTCTACAACAAGAAGAGACGTGAGAAATTGTGGTATGTTTATTTGAGAAGGAGGAGATCGGGTAGTGGAGCTCAAGGAGTAGGTATGGCAGAATTTTAAAAAAGTAAGACCATGACTCAATTTAAAATTTTAAAAAAAAAACTAAAAAGAACTGACATCTGACAGAAAATTCTTTTGTTCACGCGACTCATCCGTTGGGAAAAATACGCACTATCCATGTGGACAAAGTAGTGTGTATTAGATACACTCTAGAAAGGTTGGGTGTGTAAAGTAATATTCGTTCCTAGAAAATGTGTAACGGAGATTTGGGTCATAGTTCGGAGGGTAACTTATGTATTTTGCCTATAATCAATAATAATAATAATATATATATATATATATATATATATATTATTATTATTATTGATTATAGGCAAAATACATAAGTTACCCTCCGAACTATGACCCAAATCTCCGTTACACATTTTCTAGGAACGAATATTACTTTACACACCCAACCTTTCTAGAGTGTATCTAATACACNATATATATATATATATATATATATATCGGTATGATATCAGTATTTCGATATTATTTTGTAAATATTAAATACCATACCTGATACCATTTTTAAATTCTTTTTTTAATCAAATACCCAAATATCGAATATTAAATACCAAATTTTTTTAGTCTCGATATAATACTTCGATATTTACCAAATTATGCATAAACAGACTATTTATTAACCATCATGATATGAATGAGCCAAAAGTATTTCTCAACTAGTATAGGAGTAGCAAATATGACCTGTTTTTTATATATATATTTTTAGGGAAAATTGATAAAGAGAAAAAAGAAAAAAAGAAGAGGACTATAGGACCGTCCTCATAGCCCCTCTCTGTTATTCCAGTGTATTCTTACAGCAATAACACATCCTTCTACCTTCTTCTCAGTCTAAACCGAACACTAAGAAACAATGGCCAGAAAATTTTTCGTCGGCGGCAACTGGAAATGCGTATGCTTCTTATATTTCTTTCTCTTTTGTTCCTTCTTCCTTTGTTATTCCTTTGCTTTTAAACAAAAAAAATAAGTAGTTTGCCTGCTGCACGATTATCAAATCATGCTTGTATTTTCAAACTATATCTTTTATTAGATTGATTCAATACGTTAGGTTTTCAATTGCTCAATACTTCACTTGATGCGCGTGTAAACCTAGAACTGCATTTGGTATTCTGAATTGAGATTTTCGAATTTTGTTGTGGATTTCGTTTGCTGCTAGTATTCGAAGGTGTTGTTTTAAATTTTCATCATTGCATTTTACAGTTGATAACATAGCTAGACACTGGCGAATAGCATACTTAGTTTGGCAATGTAACACCATTCAAATTATTGCTGTTAGAACGGTATCACCGCCTCGTCTCAATGTTTAAGCTTGTAGAAATAAACACACTTTTAATCACTTAATTATATTATGTCAAACACGTGGAAATAACTTTTGTATTTTGGTAACAGAGAGACTTATGTGATAACCTCATGTAAAAGCTTACACTGTTAGAGAGAGCGCAAGTCTAAGTAATTATATTGTTATGTCTCAACAACACTGTCATGGTAAGAGAAGAAAAATCTATAGCTATTAAGCTTTCTAGTGTATGTAGTCGAGAAAATTACGTTGGTTGAATGCCTTTAAACAAAAACTTTTACACTTGTATACAGGTCCGGAGCTAAAAGTCTGGGTACGGGTTCTGTCAAACACAATAGCTTTTACTTAAACAATGTATTTGTAGCTTTTACTTAAACAGTATATTTGTGTTAAGAAATTCATTAGATACGTATAAATATGAATTAGAACCCTGTTATTAGCACTTGAAGTTGTCGCTCTAAAATTTAGAACCCATAAAGTTGAAATGCTGGCTACACTCCTAGTTGTACATGTGGATATGAAGCACATAGAAGGGCTTAGCAGACAGGGATTTAATGCTTCAGGCTAATGCCCAAGAGGGGCAGAGTGGGCATATGCCGTACATAACATTCCTTTTTGCATTTTTGCAAAGAAGCTGTTTATGTGGCTCGAGCCCGTGATCTACACGTTACCAAATGGTCACTCTACTGTCGCACCAAGGTTTGCCCTCAGCATAAGTGAAACATTCTTATAGCTTTCACCCAACTTAGGGAATATATATGACTAAGTTTGAGATCAATTAATTTTGTTTCATTGTATAGTATAATAAATTTTGAATGATGTCTAAAATTAGTGGATTTTTGTTCTGTGAAAGTTGCTATGCAGATTTTTACATGATAAGGTTGTTTGTTGATGAAATTGAGACCTTGTGTATTCTGGATGTTTTCATCAAAACATAATTGAGTGATCTCCTTTTTTATATTGGTGAAAAGCTTAAAATATGCTCTCTTTTTTTCCTTTCTAAGATTTAGATTATTTTGTAGTTTTTATGTACAATCATTTGTAGTTGAAACCATTTATTTGGCAAGGGACGAATAGTGTAATAGAAAGGGCTTTCCACCTCCAAATGTGAGGATAGGGGTTGGAGTCAAGCGAGAGAGCACAGAGGGAAAATTCAGTTTTGAGCTCCCTGCTAGTCAAATGTGGTTTACCATATAAAAAGAAAAATCCGTTAATTTTAATTTAACACTCATTGCAATATGTAATGATAATGCTTGTTAAAAGATAAATCTATGAAATAATAGTAAAAAAATCATAGGTAACTAATTGAATTAAATAGGATTATGTTTCTAGCATTTAGTTATAGTCCATTGGAAGATATGTTAATGTTATTTTTTATTATTTGTATTTCCGAATGATAAGTTAAGTTTTTCTGACTCAAAGTTCTTAAATCCTCATAGATGTCGTACATATTCCTTAGTAAGTAGCATGGATGCATGCACAAGCGTCAAGTCAGACAATAACACTAAATTTTGACAATTAAGGGCTATGATTGTAATCTACCCAAAAAAGTGGCAGTATTTTCAATGTCAAAGGTAATAGTTGAGAGAATATTAGAATAATGTTTAGTAAAGTACCTAAAGTGCCTTATTGAGAATGTAGTAAGGTTGCTCTTCGTATCATTTTAGGACTCAAGTGAATAAAGTTAAGAGACCAATTTATTCTTTAAAAAGAGGTTAGGAAGTGGTGTCCAGAGAATGTCCAAGAGTTTCTTTAATGTCCAAATGGGTTGAATCAATTGTCTAATTTAAAAGAAATAATTATAGCGAAGGAAGTAGGATACGTATATGACACCATTTCAAGTATTCTTTTATTGGTGTCGGATCCGAGTAACTCGATATGTGTTTGTGTTCCATTTCCATATCTATCTAATCACATAAAGTTTTAGGCGTTAAATTCCTTATCACTAAAAGATTAGGCTTTAAATTAACAACAACAACAACAACAAACCCAGTATGTTCCCACCATGTGGGGTGTGGGGAGGGTAGTCTATACGCACACCTTACCCGTAACTAACAGGTAGAGAGGTTGTTTTCAATAGACCCTCGGCTCAGGAAGGGTAATAAGAAGTGGAAAGCAAGAAAGGAAGTAAGGGGGAAGAGAAAAGAAAAAGGGGAGGGATAAAGGATTTAAATTAACTGGATCCGTTAAATTAAATATATCACTTGATATAAAGTTTGTTTGAAAGTATCTTGTAGCTTCTATATGTGCATCATGACTTTTTCAAGGAGCACTGACCTGCTGATTCACAAAGACAAGCTGAGTTTAATTAATTCAAGTCGTTCTTTGTGATTGAGGATATAGTTTCTTCCGTACTTCTTTATTAGTGACTATTACTCTTTGCTTAAACTAAAATATGTTTGCAGAATGGAACGGTGGAGGAAGTGAAAAAAATTGTGACCACATTGAGTGAAGCAGAAGTTCCTTCTGAAGATGTTGTTGGTAAGTTTCTGGCCCTAAGCTGCCAATAAAGTAGAGAAGGAAAAAGAATTGGTTATCGAGACGATTTGAATTGCTTCTGAAGTTGTAATTCTAAATTGACGCTGAAGTTCTCAACTCGTTCCTGCGCACTTAGAATGTTCGGATTAGGTTGCCAATTATGATTTAGCTTTGAACAAATCTACTATTTGCCTTTCATTATCTTGGGGCTTCTTCTTGTATTTCATTGTTTTTCTCTCTTTGTATACATTTTCTTTAGGCTTCTGAAATTTACGTCTTAACATTTTCAATAAAGTAATCTCTTTACCCTATCAAAATTAATGAAAAGTGATTTTCTTTTATGCTTTTCCACAGTTTCTCTTGGTTGGAAGTCTACTCTCTAGTGTTTTTGGTTTTCCTAAGTCTTACACCATTGCTACATTTGGATTTGCTTTTCCTGCAGAGGTTGTGATCAGTCCTCCATTTGTGTTTCTTCCATTAGTCAAAACCTTGTTGCGTCCTGATTTCTCCGTTGCTGCACAAAACTGTTGGGTTAGGAAAGGAGGTGCATTTACTGGTGAGGTTAGGTATGCTCACTGACATGACATATTTGCCTTCTGAATATCTCTGGTAATATCTGATGAATGGGCAATTTGGAATTAGTACAAGCATACGGAGCAGAATTCCCTCTAACCAATTTTCGGTTATACTACTTGGTCAGATATTCCTGGACTTCTGTGAAAACTTGTTTTTTCTGCCCACTAATATGACCTTTATTTTTCCTACTTATCTATTTTTGGTCTGTTGTCAAGCTTCTTTCTTTTTTGGAAATAAGTAACATCTCTTTCTTAAATGTTCAAAAAGTTGGACGCATTGGCATACACATATCAGGAGTTTTCGATTCTTGTCTCTGTAAAAGTATCTCTTATTTGGTTGAATTGTTGAATCCTTTTTATTGAGTATTCTTGATCTGGTCAACTATAAGGTTAACTTTATTTGTTTAGTTATTTGCTTTGATTTAACTAAAACGACATTACGCTAATACTATTCTCTGCTTCCATAGTGCTGAGATGTTGGTCAATTTGGGCGTTCCCTGGGTAGTCCTTGGCCACTCTGAGAGAAGGCTTTTACTGAATGAATCAAATGATGTAAGCTATGATATGGAAACATGTAAAAGTTTCCCTGCGTCTTTGTAATTAATAAATATGCACTGTTTTCTCTTTGTATTCTTGCTTTGAGTATAGTATTTATTTTTTTGTTTGCAGTTTGTGGGTGATAAAGTTGCATATGCACTTTCTCAAGGCTTAAAAGTGATTGCCTGTGTTGGGGAGACTCTGGAGCAGCGAGAATCAGGAGCTACGATGGCTGTAGTTGCAGCACAAACAAAAGCAATTGCAGGTATGTCCTTGCTAGTCGCTGTGAGGTGGGAAGTAAAAAGCTTTATTTATGTAAACATTATTGTTACAGCACTATAAATAACTTCTTGATCAGTGCCCCTCAGGGTTTAGCTCAATTTGCAAAGATTATGGGGCTTGTGTCTTAGGTCACATGTTCTAGCCTTGTGCCAAGCGAAATAACTCTGGTATTTAAATGGAGAAGAGAAGATATCATCCCCTAGTTACAAAGGCTGCGGTTGGCCCAATGGTTCTGCTCCAGACGGATTTCTTGGTCATAAAAAAATCTTGATCAGTGATGAATGTTTGATTGGAGCATTGTCATTCATTAAGCATTTCGTCGATTACTACGCCCTTCCTCGTCTCTGGGTGCCTAGGTATCCATCGTAAGCCTATGCCATCCTAAGGTGCTGCTAAATGGATGGATCTTATCAACGTCCATGAATGATAAATCATAGATCGAACCGCCAAATCGAAAAAATTGGGTGCTATCATAAAGCTTTGTATCGGCTAAGTTCACGAGTTGGAGATAAGCGGACTTGAACCACTGACATCCGCCGCAGGGTAAACCACCGCCTCTCAGGTCCGCCGACTGATTCTATTTTGAAACAGGAGTTAAAGTAGTAGATCTTTTAGCCCCTTATCGCCGTGGAGGAAAAATCGGACTAGTCGGGGGAGCTGGAGTTGTGTTATACTGTTTATTCCACCTACTTTTTGAACTTAAGGAACTCTTGGTTTTCTTATTTCCACCTGAAATGGGATCATAGAGTAAGTTAGGTGCTTCTCAAAGGGATGACCGAGTGGTTGAGGTATAGGAGTAACAACCTGGAGATCCAAGGTTCGAATCTCAGCTACAACAATCAGTGTGGGTGCACACTTGGTGGGTAAGTGTAGGCGACAACTGTGTTGTAGTTGTAGGCTGTAGCAGGCTGCCTACTAGATTTGTCGATGTGCATGCATGCTGGTCTGGGCACCCTAATAAGAAGGGAAAAAAGGAAGAAGAAATGCTGCTCCCCAGAGCATACCAAAGTTCTTCCTTGTAATAGGCTTTGTAAAAGTTCATGATACTGCTGCCATCAGTTAGGAATGAATGGCTTAAGCATGTGGACTACAAGCATTTAAGAAACTAAAAATGATCAGATAGGGATGAATGGTGATCCTTATCAATATAAAAAGAATCTTCTGCCTTGAAGCAAATGATATAACAAATTATGACAATCTCAAACAGCATGTCGATTACAAATACTTCCAAACTGCTGGCAGGAAGAAACTTCTCATCCCCACTTTTAAGTTGGATATAGATGGAGGCATACCAAGTCAAGTGAAGTGTCTTGAAAGCTTGACTGATGGACAGTAAATTATGCTTCTACTAATGCCCTATTAATTTGTAACTGGAGTTTCCAATCGTTCTCGGTGTCATCATCTGTTACATAGACTACTTCTAATTTTTCGTGTGAGAAAAAGCCGAAATACCTGCCTCCCTATTATGTTTGAAACTTGCATGTACTCTTTGCTCAGGGATTTGGCTAATGTCTCTTCTCTGATCTTGGAAACCTGCAAATCCCCTTGCAGTTAAGTAGAGTGTGAATATTTACCGATTTTATGCGAATCCTGATAAAAGAATGTGTGTAAAAAGGTACTTTATTTTCTTAATGTCAAATAATAACAGAAAGCGCATGGGTTATCCTCACAAAATTTAGCTCAACGGTAATAGAAGAGTTTATTCCTATGGGGTAATTTGCGTAGTTTTCTAAATCGGAAGGAAGCAAGTTTAGGCAATGTGTGGGGGTGTATCTGAATTTTATCTTTATTTCATTTATGTGAACCATAATGGTGACCATCTTCTTCGCAGAAAGAATACCACACTGGTCCAATATTGTTTTGGCTTATGAGCCAGTGTGGGCCATTGGAACAGGAAAGGTTGCTACTCCAGCTCAGGCTCAAGAAGTGCGTTAAATCTTTCTTTGCTATTCAATTACTGACGATGTATGTTTTTAAATATTTGTGACGGTTTGCCAATGGGGTAAAAAGTTAGACGAGATGTATGGAGGGAGAGAATTAATGAAAACGAGCTGTGGCTGATACCCGAAGCACACATTTACAGTATGATCACCTAATTTATTTTTCAAAATTTCAACTGTTGAAGTCACACAGTATCAAGTACTCCTCTTGTGTTAGCTCCTTATTCCTTATAAGGAAGCAGTTGTAGACACGGCATTTTGCTAGAAATCTTATACTTACAGTGGGGCAAGCCTCTGCCTGCTGAAGCAGATCTCGGCCAATTAGAGGCCATGTCGAGCTCGGAGGTTCATATGTCTCATTCATGAGATTATACATTGGTTTTCAGTACTTTTTTCAAGATTTTTTAGACACCTAATTGACATGAATGCACAATATGATGTTTACCTCCAAGTTAGTTCCGTCATTTCCATTTAGGTTTGGCAATCCAGGTAAAATCTGTTGCTGGGTTCTTAAGTTATTGATCTTTTCGTTCTATGCCAACAGATTTAACTACAAAAAGGTGCATCTCTGCCAGGTTCATACTGAATTAAGGAAATGGCTTCATGTTAATGTTGGTGCAGAAGTTGCTGCTTCCACTAGACTCATCTATGGAGGTATGTAAAACGTACCTGTTCTTTGTTTATTGTCGTGTTAATTGTACAAGTAAAATAGTATTGCGTAAAGTAATAGTTTGCTATCATGGAAGAGATCTTTCCTGATATTTATATCTGTTAGATGTTACAAAGAAGTGTGCACAACTTCCGTATCGCGATCCCCCCACCCCCACCACCCCCCAAAACAAAAAAGGTGCACAACTTCCCCAAAGAACTGACTCGATCTTATTGGCCTAAAAAATAGAATATGATACGGATTGTGCATCGTTGCAAGAGAACTTGTTTTTGTGTAATTAACAATTCCTTTTGCTAGATTAATTTATATGAACTTAAAAACGACATTCTTCCAAGAGAGAAACTGAGATGAAAATCCAGTATTACTTTTTCTCATTTTACTAAAATAATTTGCAGGTTCTGTAAATGGAGCTAACTGCAAAGAGTTGGCAGCACAACCTGATGTGGATGGTTTTTTGGTTGGTGGAGCTTCACTAAAGGTTTGTCTCAGCATTCCTTTTTCATTGTTTTGGTGCAGGCTTATGTGGTTTTTAACTTTAAATCTCTGTTACATCACAGCCTGAATTTATTGATATCATCAAGTCCGCAACAGTGAAAACAACTGCTTAGTTGAATCAAGTATTGCTACAAGGAGCCCTCTTTTCTCAGATTGTGTTGTATATTTATGGTAAATAAGCTTCAAGAATACATGTTAGGCGTAAGGATTTCCTTCAACATAAATAAGGTGCTCTTTGCTACGTGCCTGCTTTTATCCGCTTGATGTTCAATCGTTGTTTCTTTGTTTATTTATACAACTATGTTATTTCAATATGCCTGCTTTAATTTGCTTGATGTTCAATAAGATAACTCCTGAAATAACACTGAAGATGCATTGATCCTGAATCTTTCTTTGGAGAAATCATTGTCATTGAAAAAGCATTAATAGAATATAGGGTGAATAATATGGTCCCAATCATGAAATACTAGGGAATATAACATGCCTGCAGGTCTTGCTAAGGAGTGTGAAAATATCTCTAGGTCAAGATATGCTGCTTCTTGGAGACTGACTTTTTATAATCTTACAAATTGTCCAGCACGAGTTATTCCTTTTGCTCTTCCGTAACATCTCTCTGTGTAGGTAGGGTTGTCAAATGGTAATCTTCGAGGTTATTGTAACTCTATGCAATGGCTCGGAAAGCACAAAGGGACCTCAGTCTATGGCCTCTAGCCAATTCACGTATGTCATGACTTATGACCTACTCCCTCCGGTCCATTAATTCATTCTTGAAATCTGAAAAAATCACTTATTTTGGACCACAAAAAAAGGGCAAAAAAATCACTTATTTTGGACCGGAGGGAATACCATCCTCTTAAAAACCAAAAATCCCTGAAAATTAATATAATGCACTTAACTGTCAGAGTTGTAGTCCATCGCATGTTTGGACTCTTAAATGTGCTTAACCTGGGGAAGTGCATCCATCGCATGTTTGGACTCTTAAATGTGCTTAACCTGGGGAAGTGCATAGATAGTCATTCTTAGGGTTAAGAATCTTTTGTTCTGAAAAATTAAATTCATGATGCATTAGCTAATTCCTTTTGTCCTTCTTTACTCTAATGCATCAATCACTGCACCCTTTTCAATAAATTAAAGCTCCAGGGGGCCACTTAGGACCTGACATATCCCTAACCATAGCTACAAGTCTTTTTCACTCTTTGTAGCCTAGCGATGTTTAGGTCAGAAAGAGACAAGCAGTCCACACTTTCTTGACTTGCACCTTCCTTCGATTTTCTAGGAACAACGGTAAAGTTATTTTTATATAATTCAAGTGGTGAAATTAGCTGCTAATACTTGTGTTAAGATAAACGGCTTATATTATATTCTTGAAGTGCGATTCTTTCTTGGACCCTACATGAACGCGGGATGCTACACCGTGCTGCCTTGTCTTTTTGTTTAAAGCAAATTGTTGATTATGTTTTGTAAGCTCAAAAACCAGATAGGTAAAATGAGGCACACCCATCAAATGAGAATAAATAAACCAATATTGTATATGAATGTGTTTCTGGTATGGGAGGGGGTATGTTTTAGGCAAGGCAGCATGTACTCTGGCTGGGCTTCTGCAAATTGCCAGCAGCCAGTGCATGTATCAAATATCCTTATACGGCCGTTGGGAATCAGAATATAAGCCAATAATTGGATTACATAAAAGTTGCCTATAGATAACTATTATTTATAATAAACATGAATTATAATCGGTTGAGAACATCAATAGTCCAAATCCATCTAAAACATACAGCATCAAGTTGTCCTAATTTATTTGCACATTATATTTACACCAAATAAATGAATGAATATGTGTATTTGTTTAGAAGTACATATTGCTTAACAATGGTTAATTAATATTCATTCTGACTTCACTTTACCACTTAATTATGAGAAGTTTAATATAAACAGGGGGTAGTATTTTTTATCTCGTTCCTCGAGCCATGCTTATGAGAAATCAAAACAATTGGACATGAACATCGAGCTAGTACGAATAAGTATTTTTGATTTTGTCACCCAATATCTCCAAAATTGACGAAGTCAGTCAACATGTGCAGGTCGTTGTGTGTCCATCCTTATTCCTACCTTTATTCAGATGAACTGTTTTATATATTATTGATATTAGGGTTTTACTTAAAATACTCCATCTCGAACTTTATTTTTATTCCTTTATAGTTGGTTCACACGTTGTATTCGTTAAAAACTTCTAGAAGTCGTACAAAAGGCAGTCTTGTACCCTTTAATTGATATGCAAACTATAGATTAGCCAAACTAAGAAGCTGCATAATTGAAATCCGATCCAAAAATTAGTCAAAATATTATGCTTGTAAAGTCTACTCTATTCTCTTTTTTATTCATAAAGCTTGACTACTACTACTACTATCATACAAAGCTGGCAAAACGAAATAATTAGGGAATATTAAGGCAGTGCCGTACAATCTAACCACCCTTTGACTTACACTGCTTCATTACGCCTTTTTTCAGCCTTAAACAATCTGTACTATAGGAAAAATATGAATCTATTAATAGGTTAGATTAGGGGCGTACGAATTGAACTGAAAAATCACATCAAATTGAAAAGTTAAATCAAATCGATTAAAAAACTCCACTAAGCTTAGTTTAATTTGGTTTGGTATTGAGTACAAAAATCCGAACCAAATCTATATATATATAAATTTTGTATATACTTTTTGAATTTTATATAGAATTTTCTTTTAAAATGTCTAGAAATATTTGAGATTCTCTTGCGGGATATAATTTTTAATAGTATATGAAGTGCTCCATATTTATTAACATTAAATAATGAGTTGTATGATCACTTTCTCACCAAATGTTATTGAAATGCGTCAATCTTTTTGTTCTTCCATATTCATATCATATGTTAAGATCTATTATATTCTTATTTCGAATGTGAAGTGATTATTATTATTTAGGTATCATATTGATTTTTATGTTTAATTACTAAATTTGGTTAACCTTGAAAGTGTACATCAACAAAACATTATTGTCAGACCACTAAAAAAGTAACTATTATGTGCTACTAAGAGAATTCTCCCATAAGAATATTTTAATAGATAATATGTTTGTCAATTTTTTATATTTTACTAAACATATATTTAAATATAAAAAATTTAACAAAGTAAGATTAAACTAATAATTAAGTAACAAAAAAAATCCAAAAACCCCGACAAAATCGAACAATCCAAATCGATATAGAATTGAACCAACCCGTTTCATGTACACACCTAGCTAGGTTAGATAATTCATCTTTTTCGTTTGTGCCAATGCAAAAGAAAGGAAAAAGAGTTTAAATATAGCCCTCTCTAGTATGATTCTTAAGTTTACTCTTCATATATACATATCTTTGTCATTAGCAGAGGGTCTCGTACGCAGCGGCGGAGGTAGGATTTTCGCTAAATGAGTTCAAAAACGAAAAAAGTAAAAAGATTGTAGCTAGTGGGAACTGAACCAATAACCTTACAAAAGTTTTTAGCCAACTTGATCACTAAGCTATGCTTTTGGGCTATGTCATGGAGATTCAAAACATAATGTATAGAGGTATAAAAAATAAAATTTTACCTTATATATAGAGCATAGTATATCAGTTAAGGGGGTTCGGGTGAATCCCCTTCCCCTCCCCTAAATCCGCCCCGGCATTTCCGTCAACTTTAACGACATGGATTGCCTGAATTTTTCACGTCTCTACTTTTGATTCTACACCTGTACTTCGGATATGGATTAATATTTCCCTAGCTCTATTAGGATCAAAACCAAGTACTCTCGTCCCATATTATCAGGCGTGATTACTAAAAATAGTTATCTCAAAATATTTCACTTTAGAAGTTCAAAATAAAATTAATTATATTTTTTCCTTTTTACCCTTAGTATTAATTATATTGGTATTTCCTGTTGCTATTATTGGATACTATTTATCCTTTATCTGTGCCTTTCTATTTTTTATTTTTTACTTATATATATATATATATATATATATATCATCTTTCTTCATTCCTTTCTATTATTGAATACTATCTATCCTTTATTTTTTCTTCTTCTTCATCTTTCTTCCTTCCTTGCTCCCCTCTTTTTCTTGCCCTTCCTGAGCCGATGGTCTATTGGAAGCAGCCTCTCTACCTGCATTAGGTAGGGGTAAGGCCTGCGTACAGACTACCCTCCCCAGACCCCACATATTGGGATCAAACTGGGTTTGTTGTTGTTGTTGTTGTAATAATTATCTTTGAGGATTACAACACCTCGATTATGTATAACTTTGTTCAAATACCAATGAAAAAAGATTAAATATTAAAACATGAATAAGAGTAAAGTAGTCAAAATCTCATCCTAATTAATTTTTATTAAGAGGTGTGTACAAGAGAATTATGACAGATAATATGAGACGAATGGAGTAGTAACGGAGGTAATCGATCATACTTTGTTTTTGTGCAACATCCCTGTTACAACATTGACAATGTATTCCAAGCTAGAACGTGATATTGTCGAGGTTGATAAAAGACTCCAATTCAATGTGTTTGCTTATTACTTTGTTATTCTGTATAGAAAATAAATAAAATATTTATTTGGTGGATTCGGGAATAAGGTCATGGGGTTGGGGGCAAAAATTGAAACTATGCTTCATCTGCTTCTTTAGTTTAGTAGGACTTCATTCACATTTCGTTTGGTCTTTTACTACTATCTATGCTAGCTTAAAAGGTATGACTATTCTCTTGTTTCATGCTGAACCTCCTTTCCAATACTTTCCAATCTTTTGATTCATGAATCCCAAAAAGGAAGAATGTCACGAAATTTCTTAGGTTTGGGTCACTATACTCCACATGACATGGCTCATGATACGACTTACATCTTTGGAATGGTGTTACGTATCGTTTCATAATGTATTGTATTGTATTGTTTGATGAATGCAACGTTTGTTAAATTATATCCTTTGTTTTTGTTTCATGATATCACGCATCAACAATATGAATAATAAACTTGCAATATTACTAAGAAAAAATAGGATACATATAGTAGAATTAACATATAAAAGAGTAGGGTAAAGAAAAAAATAGGATTATTTAATAATAAGGAAGGACAAGATGAGAGAAAAAAACAAGATAATGACTCTACCACACCAAATCCGTCGTTCTATAAAATGGCATTTTTCGTTGTTACGTGACAACGGATTTAATGATACGATACGATAAAATTTAAGTAACAATCAAAATAAACATTATATTCAAAGTAACAATATAATACAATACAATGCAATAGGTAACAACCATCCAAACAAGATGTCAAAGATAGTCTTCATAGGTTAGAAAGCCAAAAACAGAAAAGCACATGTTTCCCTAGTTAGAAGTGGAGCAAGGATTTAAGGTACATAAATTCAAGATTGTCATCGTTTTAATTTACTGAGTTCTAATTTAATAAATTAATATAATTAAATAAATTTTCTTAAGAGAAATACAAATATTAAATCAAAATTATTAGATTTGGCCGAACTTGATTTTCACCATTCTCTAGTTGACAATGTATTAGTGGGAAATTAATGGCTATTTGTCTCGTCAAAAAATACATCATGCCCGTGACTTTGTGTCTCCCAAAAAAAGCCCACTGCATGATTCTCACGCTTCTTATTTAGAAGTTAGTCAAGGAAGTAAGTGATTGTGAAACACGAAGGATCAATATTTAATCCATGCACGCAGAGATAAATTGAGAATTTAGAGTTTGTGAATTCAAAATAATTAACATCTTTTTTTATATTTATATCTATATTTATACTATATTAAAAGCACGGAATTCTTTAGCAAAATTACACTTTAAAAATTGATTTTATATTAGTTCTAATTGTAATTTAATTATTCTCATAATTTATGACTTTAAAATCAATTAAATATTAGTTATATATATATATATATATGGAAACTCCTAAATTTTAGGAATTTAAAACCAAATAAAAATTTACTTATAAATCTTTTCCTTATTTGCATCGAAAGTTAGGAGTTCAATTGAACCCGATAATACAATGCTACATCCGTCCCTGGCTTAAAATATTTATTTTTATTAAAGAGATTGTAGTGTGGGGGTCAATTTCCACAGACCTGCTATCTTCTAGCAACACGTATACTAAATAACTTTATCCATTAATGCTTGGACAAATTAAAAAAATAAAAAATAAAAATAACTAATAGGATATAGTATTTCTTTCTCTTGATGACTCCCCGAACATTAACCTACATCTGTCACCTTATTAGGCATCACAACTTTGACACTTTTTATCTCATAATGGAAATAATTTCACTACAAAAATAAAATTGTTGCATATATTTTCCATTTTAACTCCCCGAAAACAATATTATACGTAAAGATGAAACTCAAAGACAAATTAATTAACAAATAGGAGTACATATGCTCCAACTAAGTTGAATTCGTGTCGGATAAGGTCCATTAAAAAGAAAGCCGCTCTCCACTGTAATTTCCTTTATTATCAAAGCTCGAACCCGAGAATTTTAATTAAGGATAAAAAAAATTATATCCATCTATACAAATTATTTATGTATCTTTTGGTGCAAAACAAAAAATGAATGCAATATCAGCATAACATAAGTAATGGAGGACTTTCTCCATCCACAGGTATTGCATTCAATTTTCTTAGTTGTACAGAAGTCAAACTGATAAAAAATACAGGAATTTTTTAAAAATTAGATGGAATAAATCCCCCAAATTTTCACTTTTTGAAGAATTATTTATTTTTAGATAGTATTTGTACTATATATATTTTTTCTAATAACTATTAATAAGGGAAAATAAGCACACAGGAAGTCAACATGCCTGCTTGGCATGGCTGAGGCTATTGCAGTAATTTCATGAATATTGAGCAACATGATTGGCCGAAAAAGTAACTTTGCTGTAGCTATAGCATAAAATTTTCAGTGCAATTGACGAAACTATCCTTGCTTATCTCACCAACAATTAGCACACCACTTTTTTATATTTTGTTTTTGCCCCTGGTTTCATCTTTTTTGTCTTCGGTGTTTTGGTAAATTTAGCAAAGTTTTGAGCATATTTAAGTTTTATAGGTTCACCCTGTAAAGTTTTTAGTATTGAACTCATTATAATTTTAAAGTTATGAGTTCTTATTGCTATATATTTATTTAATTTTTACACATAAATTTATGCTCCTCACCAAAAGTACTGGGTTCAGTTGAACCCGGTACCAATGCCTTGCATCCACCTCTGCTTACCCTTACCCTGTGGAGGTAGAAATGTTGTTTTCGATAGACCTTCTGCTCAAGAAACAATACAAATTAAGTGACAAATAGTACCAACAATAATATAATAGGAACAAATAGCACAACATATAATACAAAGAACCAAGAAAAAAAATTATAACAAATTATATATGTACTGATATACATAGCTGAACCATAGCAAAAGACTAAAATCTATCTTCACAAAAAATAAAGACTAAATGTACTTGTGAGTATTAAAATGGAAAATACTCAATGTTTTAAAGGAGCTTATTTTCAAAAAACATAACTTTAACAATGCTATGCAAAGTTACGATAAGCCGTAATAGTTAAAAGACGAATATTTAATTTTTATTTTAAATTAATATAGTTTATTTCATGATACAACAATAATTGTTGCATATAATATTTATTCTTGCACGTCAAATCTCTATTGTTATAAATAGTGGGTTATCTAATATTTGATCTTTCGTTAAAAAGAAAATTTTCACGCTTGTACTAGAGGTCACATTAGACTTCAAAAAAATTACGAGAATTACTTTCTAAATACTACATTAAAGGAAAGGAATTTTTATTTGTGCATTTGTAAATAAAATAAAAGAAAAATATACTCTACAACTTTGAAGTACTTTGGATGGTAAAGTATGCTATTTGGTTCTCTAATTGCCAAAAGTACTACAACCATGCATTACCTCTTGTAAATATTCTTAAGCAAAGAAAATATAAAAAAAAACAAATTAAACTGAAAGTCCAGAAATATAGCTAAATTAAGATAATCACATGGTTGACATAAATACTCTGGGCCCCTTTTTGACTTATTTAGAGCCACAAACTCTAAAAATCTTTATTTTTTCTTAAATTCTGTGCCCAATCAAATATGTTCACATAAATTAGAACGAAGGAAGTATAATTTATTTATACTGGCTCGAAAAAATAGATTGTGAATCTAATTATCTTTTATGTAAGGATTTAGAAAGAACCTCGACACGTAATATAGTACTTGGGCTCATGCTAACATGGACCATCTTTTACTAGTATAGGCGTAAATGGACAAGCAAGAGAGTAGCCACATGTTGGAAAAATATCTAAAAACTTACCACATGTATGACTTAATTGGCAAATATAAAAAACAAAACGTGACCCTCTCTTTTGACTTTCTGGATTTGGACTTTAGCTTTCCCCCAATTAATCATATTTTTTTTATTTTAATGAAAAATTCATTACCTTTAACATGCTTTTTTTACTACTTCTGAAATCTGATTAACAACTGTGTTTTGGTACGAAATTCGGACTTTAAGAGCCAATAATATCTCATGCATATGAAATCATTTATTAGATTAGACAGGTAAGAGGTTTGTACTTGTGTTACTGTGTAAAATGCGAGATTTGGGAATTTAATAATGGCATAATAATCCTTCAGGGGACTTCCCAAATGAGAGTTTTAGGGTTCGAAACTCACTTGTATACTTTTTGGTCGAGCCCGTCGTGCAAGGATTTACCTAGTGCTATTTATGTTCTTGTGTAATTTTCGGGCTATTATACAAGAGAAGAATTTATCCTATGCGCACTCGAAGCGTAGCGGTTGACTGTTCCCTTATTAACCAAAAAATGGCATAATAATACATGTTTAACACGCTTAATTTTGTATTAGTTTTTTTATTAAAAAAAAATACTCACAGCCGATGCTTATAATACATATGAAATGTGTCTTCTACAAATACTTATATGTTCAGTGAACTATGATTAATCAATAATGTATATGAAATATTAATATAATTAGGTGTAAATATTGAGTGTGAATAATTTTTCCAATGAAAGGATTTATCTGCTTTAATTGGTTAAATAGAGAACTCTCATGCACCGAAATTGATGGAGATTGTTCAGTCCGTAGGAAGGTGTTTGCGTAGATAAAGTGCTAAGCAATCAGAAATAATAATTTAAATATCTTGCTAATATAATTATTTTGTTAAAATTCGAACCAATCCAGTTTTTATCATATTTGATTTTTTTATTTCTCGATGGAAGGGAAATATATTTACCAATATTGATTTTTCCTTTTAGGGAGAGATTTTGTGCCTTTATGTGAGGTCACGTTCACTCAATATTTTGTGTTCTCGTTTAGATAGTGAATGTTCATTTTCGCATGTGGATGTAGACCAATTGATTCAACTACATTAAATATTTATATTTTTTTTGGTATATTTTTCTTTTGTTATATGATTTACCTCGTTTAAAATTTATTTTACTAATTTTCGCATGACATCTAACTCTTTCGATCTTAATACATGAACCATGTACACCCCTAGCTACAAATGTCCTACTATTTAAGACATCTCACCTTGTTCTAAAATCCTTCAATTAAAATATTAATGATTAGTTAATGTAAACTTTATAATACAGTTATCAGACTATATGTTAGTACGTTATACCTTAACAAAATTTGTTAACTAATTTGACTGAAAGCAGCACATATTTCCAATTAAATAAATATAAGTGATTGTCCGTTTTTATTATTTATTTATTATATGCAAAGCTATCTTCTAGGTTGAAAATGGGGTTGAGCTCTACCAAAAGAAAAGATATTTATGTTGACGGGACCTGACTAGTATGTGAAGTCAATTATTTTTTATTTTTTCTTATTGTTCCTTTTCTCCTTTATTAATGTTCTCTTTTTTTTTCATTAATTACATGTTGGTGTTTCTTTAATCTGTTTTTCTTTTTTCTTTAACCTTTTTAGAGTATTCGAGTGTTCAGGTCGGAGAAGATCCAGATTAAATTAACGGGTTTAGGTATCATTATACATTAGTTATTGTTTTTTTCTTTTTTTTGGTGATTAGTTAAATTTTATTATCAAGTGAGTAATTATAACTCAAGAGAGAGAAAAAAAGTTCCATGGTTGGACATGCATCCCAACTTATCTAGCGAGTCAGGCTGATACTTACGCTTAACAATTTGACTTATCGGTTATTGAATTGTAAAAGTACTATCCACTAGCCACCTCACTCGGACAAATTGGTATCGAATTAGCGATTATCAGGTGGTTTGTTGGCTAAATCAAATAGACAATAAAAATTATATAAGTAAACTAGACAGTAAACAATAGATAGAGGATCCAATCACAATCACACTCCAGTAGGCTAATGAAGCCCTTATTATTAATGGCAGTTCTTCTTCTTTAATTCTTTTGCAATTCGCAAACTAGGGATCCTTAACTATTAATAGAAGTTTAGTTAACATAAATTCTGAATATTGTTTTGCTCAACTACCAAATTAATGATTTATTTGAGTAGAAAGGTATCAGGTCTATCCAGATCTGCGCAGTCTTATCCTAAAAACAAGTTATAATGACATTGAAGCTTAGGCTGCTAAATATTTGCATCGTTGGAAGTCTGACTGCCGTAGTTATTTCCTAAGGATTCTTGCGAGAAATAGAGAACGTTGCAGAGCGATGTTGAGATTTAGGAAACAAGATTAGAGTTTCAAATAGTGGAAGAGATACTTTATATACATATAGGGTACAAATATAAATATAATAACTCTTAATGAATTAATGGTTAAATATATTTTATAAAAATTACTCAACTACATATATAATCTTTTAAATCAAAACAACGTGATAATTCATGCGTCTTTCGTTTTGATGATGTCTGCCAGGAAATGGTTGCACGTGCTCTGATTCATTATTTGGGAACATTACTAAAGTGTTTCAAAGGTGGGATTATCTTGACCGAGGTTTCTCTCTGGCCTAGATAAACCTAAGTTAAATGAAGTCTGTATCGTTCTGCTGAAAAAATCGGACTCGAACCGTAGACCTTCTCGGCAAAACAAATCAAACTTATCATTATTAAAATGATCTGAACTGTTTCAAAGACCCGACATGCATTTATTTTGCATTGGGCTCTTTCATTAACTGATATAAATATCAGTTAGCTNAATAAGCAATACTAATCTAAGGAATACCGCTCAAAGAGATCAAAGATTGTTGATGTTGGATCATGGAATATTTATCTTGACAAGAATTTATCTACATGATAAAATATGTATCACAAGCACTAAGGGCTATAGCTCAGTTGGTAGAGCAACTCGTTTACACGCGCGCCAATATTTTTCAAGGGAGTTCATCATACAATTAGAAAAATTGATCTTGTTGAGAAATCGATGTCTTACTCCATAACTTTGAGGGAACCATAGCCCGACAAAGAGTTCGGTCCAATTTGGATGCCCATTTAGGAGGTGCCAAACAGACCCCATCATTGATTTGAGATCTTGATAAGGTGAATACTCAGTCTATGCAATGCTAGGCATAATGATTATAAGGACCTCAAAACAATCTCTTTCGTCATATGAACTTTAAGGTGTATGAAGTGGTAAACTTAATGAGAGAACCAGATAAGAAACCTGATAAATTAGTTCCCTTTCATTCAGAGTAACTAGTCAGATGTCTGGTTCAATTCTCAATAAAATCATATAAAGGAACAATAGAGGGAACAAACAGGGATCGGTTCCCCTGGTCGTCGTGCAATTAACTCTACAACTGTAAAAGTTATTGCGCTGTACCTTCTGGCAGCAGTACATCATCACACTTGTAACTTGCTAAGGCCAAATTAAAAGATACTTTATTGCATCAATTTTGATCCACACACACATATTATCAACATGAGGCAAGGGATTTCATTTCTAACACCTGAGAGAGCAGACGTCATTGATCAAAGGATTTTAAATGAACGGATGGACAAGCTCATCAAGGCCTTAGCCCCTTACATTTCCTCCTGCTCAGTGATCCATGTCTTTCACTTTCTCCAAATTCCTCGAATTCCTATCTTCTTTTTATCCCTATGTTTGATAACATTGGTACTTTAGTTGTTTAAATTGTCATAGTCTGTATTGAATGAAATTGTTGTGATTTTGTTATGATTACTCAACTATGGGAAATTACTCTATTTTGTATAAAAATATTCACTTGTTGTTCTTGCTATGTTGTGTTGTCCAAGTGGCATGAGTCAATGTTGTTAAACTTCTTTTTGGTTGAGCCTCTATTGTTATTCTTTTTAATGATGTCAAAAGGGGGAAGTTACATAGGTGTCAACAAGGGAGGAGGGGAAACAAAATTGAATTGATATGATGTGTTGTGCATGAAATATAGGTCTGCTTCGCAGGGGGAACGTTTTTGTTAACTTGTTCATTATGTGTATGATCCGTAGGGGGACATGTAAGGAATCTGATTCTCAGATGAAACATTAATTTTGGGTTTGTCATCATCTAAAAGGGGGAAATTGCTCTAGGTTACGCTATTTCGTGGTTTGATGATTTGCCAAACGTTCTCGAGGACTAGAAAGGTAACAGATGTGATCAGTGCATGTAAGGAATCTAATTCTCAGGGGGAATATCAATTCTCGGTTTGTCAGGAATTGATAAGTTATGCTACTTTGTGTTTTGATGATTGCCAAACAACCTCGAAGCTCCAGTTGTGATCAGTTCCTTTGGTCTTGTTCTCAAGGGGAATATGGATGATTCGTAGGGGGAATAGTGTGGAGATCTAGTTCTCAGGGGGAATATCAACTATAAGTTTTTCATCATCAAAAAGGGAGAAATTGATAATTTATGCATCTTTTTTTTGATGATTTGGCACACTTCATGAGTGAGCCACATAAGGAACATGATACCATTAGTTCCCTTGCGTTCAGAGTAACAAGTGAGATGTCTGGTTCGATTTTCAATGAAATTTGACAAGGGGAACAACAGAGGACAGTTCCCTTGGTCATCGTGCAGTCAACTCTACAGCTGTAAAAGATGTTACACTGTACCGTCTGGCAGCAGTACAACAACATAGACTTGCTAAGGCCAAACTAATTTATTGCATCATCTTTGATGACCTCAGACACACATATTAGCAACATGAAGTAAGGTATTTCATTTATAACTCTTGAAAATCTAAAAATCTTATTTTCTCAATTGTTAGTCACCACTTCTCTCAAGAACAAAGTTGTTGCAACCTCATGGACCACATCCAAAGATTGAAAATATCTTAAGTCCTTAGGTTTGTTGAGTCTTTGTTACTTGTTCGTCATTGCTAATCGTACACTACTTTCAAGAAGTGTCTTTATAAAACAGATTTAAATCACTGTTCGGTTTAGTTTCTTGACTAGAGTTAATCAAGGTTTGTTACTTTGTAATAGAGTTATTGAAAAAGGCTTACAATAGAGTTATTGTAAGGGGTGAGGGATTAATATTATAGTTCCTAGATTACAATAGGTTTGTGGAGTTAAAATCTTACCAAGGTAGGTCGTGAATTTTAATCCCTTGAGCAAGGAGTTTTCCACGTAAATATCGCATGTTCTTTATTTACTCCCGATTTACTGTGGGAACATATAGAGAACCTGGTTCCCTATTGTATACGGTAAAAATCGGGGCCACCCGATTTTACTATTTGATCGAGACAGGAATGTTGCATCGGAGAGTTGAGGCATTGAATTCGAGATCGAGGTCGGTATCAATCGAAGCCAATGAAGACATAATCCAAGTAACATCGGGGATAACTTAGTAACGGAAGAGCGAGCGGGCGTAAGGAATAGCACGCAAAAGACATATTCGTGATTGGTCTAGGATCATGGCGTAAATCTCGGAACAGATCAAATCAGAAGCGGTTAATTAGCTAATTATACGCTTTCCTTATGTACTTAGAGTCATACCATAAGTTGAATTCTTCTACTATATAAATAGGAGTTCTAATCATTTGTAAGCATCATCATTCACAGAGACAAAAGCAATACAACTTTTTCTTTCTTACTTGTGTTATTTTTCATCCGTTTATTCCATTTTTATTGTTCTTGCACTTATCAGTTCGAGGGTATCTTGACTCAATGCTGAAGCCCTATTTGAACGCTGGTTTGATTTATTTGTAGTTTAATTATGTTATTTACTTTTATATTTATCAATTGGTATTAAGTGAAATCACGTATTCTTAAAACCAGAATATAAGTTTAATTGTTATCCAAATTTTAGGGTAAACGGTTTGGCACCCACTGTGGGGAGGATAATAGTGATTGTTCAATACTGATTCATATAACACACACTACTTTACGCTTGTTCTTGTCAGTATTATTGTTTTCAGGATAAAATATGTCAAACTCACAAACAACACCCACACATGGTGATAATGGTCTCGAATTTCATGGGGAAAATGACAATGTAGTTGCTCTAGCGGTCGAGGTGCCGCAAGATGATCTCATGGGACCACCGATTGCCAATCCAGTCGATGTCAGTTCACATATCGCTCTAAATGCGCATTTGGGCGCAGATCCCGAAGGGAGTGTACGCAGAGAAGGACGATCTAGTGGTTGAGGTACACATGGCGGAGGAGATGGAGGAGTCAGCCTCCAAGTGATATTCGAAATTATACAGGTTCAACAAGCCATTATTGCATAACTACAAAATCAGCATCGAACGCCAGGTGAGGTCGAACCGGAAGCCACCCGCCGAATCGAGCTAGTGCCAGAAAGATCGAATGCAGTGAATGGGGGACTGACCCCACAATAATGAAGATGCTCGAGGAGCTCACCAAACAATTGAATTGGGAGAGAAGAAAATTTAGGCAAATGATAAGAAAGTAGAAACGCACAACTCCCAGGTTGATCAGATACCGGGGGCACCGCCAATTTTGAAAGGGATGGATTCAAAGAAGTTTGTACAGAAGTCATTTCCTCCAAATGCGGCTCCGAAGCCTATTCCAAAAATAAAATTTGTATGCCAGAAATACCTAAGTACTATGGGACCACCGATCCCAACAAGCATGTCACCTTCTATACATGCGCCATCAAAGGAAACGATTTGGAAGATGATGAGATCGGGTATGTCCTATTGAAGAAGTTTGGAGAAACTCTATCGAATGGAGCAATGATTTGGTGCCATAATCTACCACCAAATTCCATCGACTCATTCGCCATGCTTGCGCATTCAATCGTAAAGGCACATTTTGGGGCTATAACGGTTACGACAAGGATTTCAGACATTTTCAAAGTAAAACAGAAGGATAACGAAATGCTTAGGGAGTTCGTGTCTCGAGTCCAAATGGAACGCATGGAGTTGCCGCCGGTCACAGATGATTAGGTTATTCAAGCCTTTACTCTAGGGTTGAATGAATGGAGTTCGATAACGTTACATCAACTGAAGCAGAACTTGATTGAATACCCAGTGGTAACCTGGGCCGATGTACATAATCGGTACCAGTCAAAGATAAGAGTTGAGGATGATCAATTGGGAAATCCATCTGGTTTCGTACATCCGAACATGCCTATAGGCAGAAACCAGATAGATATCGATAGGGAACCTTGGTCGAAAAGAGGCCGATATCAGCCATACAACGCAGATCACAGAAACGGCAGTCCTGGGCGCAATTCCATCCAAAATGATCGAAGAAGCGATCGAGGGAAGAGTTCTCGGGGACTCATGAGAAAAATCGGTTTTGATAAGCACGTCGATCCCACAGAGTCACCACGACTATCGGAGTATAACTTCAATATCGACGCATTAGGTATTGTGCCGGCAATTGGGAGAATCAAAGATACTAGGTGGCCTAGACCCATACAAACTGATCTTTCCCAAAGAAATCTCAATCTAATGTGCAAGTATCACGGAACACATGTCGACAGAACCGAAGATTGTAGACAACTGAGGGAGGAGGTAGCCCGTCTATTCAACGAGGGCCACCTTCGAGAGTTCTTAAGTGATGGTTTCAACATGGCCGGCAGTAGGGTCGACATTCCACAAGGGCATGTGTTCAAACGCACTAAAGTCCAATTACTAGGGAAAAACGGACCCAATATTATGTGCCAGAAGGCACCGTATCATTCAAGGATGAGGAAGCAGAAGGAATTTCTCAATCCCACAATGACGCCCTAGTAATTTCTATCTTTATGAATAAAATTCAAGTTAAGCGTGTTTTAGTCGATTCAGGTAGCTCGACAAATATCATCTGATCGAGGGTCTTGGAGCATCTCGGCCTGCAAGATCAAATCGTACCGCAGCTTGGGTCCTGAATGGTTTTAACATGGCCAGCGAAACAACTAAAGGAGAAATCATTTTACTGATGAACGTAGCTGGAACTATTCAAGAAACCAAGTTCCATGTAATAGAGGGAGACATGAGGTACAACGCCCTGCTCATAAGGCCCTGGACTCACAATATGAGGGCAGTCCCTTCAACTCTCCACCAAATTATGAAATTCCTAACACCGGATGGAGTGAAAACGATATATGGGGAGCAGCACGCGACAAAAGAAATATTCGCGATTGATGAGGTAATATCAATATCGACACTTTAATCAACAAATGGATCATAGGTCAAAGGAAAACAGTAGGCCAAATAGCAACCACAGCCACCGGCCTCGACTTAGTCGAAAAAGTAGGGAGCGGAAGAGGACGACGACGACTACTAGATCCCTCGATCTTTCATTATCCCCTAGGATTCCGACGCCACCAAATCAACAGTCGAGGAACTGGAACAGGTTATATTGATGGAATACCTACCCGATCGAAAGGTATACCTGGGTACGGGGTTAACCCCAGAACTCAGGAAGAAACTCATTGAATTTCTTATTGAAACTATGGATCGCTTTGCTTGGTCCCACTTAGATATTACAGTGATCCCACCGGAGATCACAACCGATCGATTGAGCCTGGACCCAAAGTTCAGACCTGTGAAATAAAAAAGAATCCCCAGTCCGTGGTAAAACATGCATTCATCAAGGATGAGGTAACTAAGATTCTCAAAATAGGATCCATTCAGGAAGTAAAAATTCCCGAATGGTTAGAAAATGTAGTGGTAGTCCCTATGAAAGGGAACAAACTTAGGATGTGCGTAGATTATAAATATTTAAACAAAGCATGTCCCAAAGACTCTTTTCCTCTGCCGAATATCGATCGCATGATCGATGCCATGGGCGGCCACGAGATCCTTAGTTTTCTCGATGATTAAATGAACCCATAGGATTAGGAAAAGACTTAGTTCATCACTAAATATGGCATATTTGTTATAACGTAATTCCATTTGGACTAAAATATGCTGGTGCTACCTACCAATGCCTAGTAAACAAAATGTTCGAAGAACAAATAGGTAAATCAATGGAGGTATATATTGACGATATGCTAGTTAAGTCCCTGCGCACAGAGGACCATTTGAAACATTTGCAGGAAACCTTCAACATATTGAGAAAATACAACATGAAGCTCAACCCCGAGAAATGTGCTTTAGGGGTCGGTTCAGGCAAGTTCCTCTGCTTTATGGTATTGAATCGGAGGATCGAGATCAACCCCGATAAAATCAAATAAATCGAAAACATCACAGTCGTGGAAAGTGTTAAGGTCGTGCAAAGATTGACATGACTGATGGACGACTTGGCGGTTTATCTTGAGGTCATCAGATCGAAGTCATAGGTTTTTCTCACTACTCAGAAAGAAGAACAATTTCGCTTGGACCCCGGAATGCCAACAAGCGTTAGAAGATTTAAAATGGTACCTCTCGAGTTCACCATTCCTTCATACTTCAAAAGCGTACAAACAACTCTACTTATACTTAGCAGTCTCGGAAGTCGCGATAAGTGGTGTCCTTGTTCGAGACGAGCAAGGTACGCAATTTCCCGTTTATTACGTAAGTCAAACTTTAGGCGAGGCTGAAACCCAGTACCCACACTTAGAAAAATTGGAGCTTGCTCCAATAAGCGCCCCTAGGAAACTAAAACCGTATTTTCAGTGTCACCCTATTAGTGTGGCGACCACTTATCCTCTTCGTAATGTTTTACATAAGCCCGAACTATCGGGCCGATTTTCCAAATGGGTCATCAAACTCATTGGGCATGATATCGAATATCAACCCCGAACGACCATCAAGTCTCAAGTTTTAGCAGACTTCGTGGCCGACTTCACGCCAGCCTTCGTACCCGAGGATGAAAAAGAACTTTTGTTAAAATCGGGTACATCATCGGGGGTGTGGACCCTTTTTACAGACGGCGCTTTGAATGTGAAAGGGTCCGGGCTAGGCATCGTTTTGAAGCTGCCTAGGGGAAATACAATTAGGCAATCTATCAAAGCTTCTAAATTGACTAACAATGAGGTCGAGTACGAGGCCATGATTGCAGGTTTCGATCTGTCTCAAAGCTTGGGAGCGGAGGTCATCAAGGCCAAATGTGACTCCCTACTGGTGGTAAACCAAGTCAACAGAACCTTCGAGGTTTGAGAGGATCAAATGCAAAGGTACTTGGATAAATTGCAGGTAACATTACATAGGTTTAAAGAATGGACCTTACAACATGTACCTCGATATCAAAACAGCGAGGCCGATGCCCTTGCAAATTTGGGGTCATCGGTCAAAGACGCCGAAATCAGCTCGGGGACCGTTGTACAACTTTCAAAGTAAGTAATTGAGGAAGGCCATGCCGAAACAAACTCCACAAGCCTGACTTGGGATTGGAGGAACAAATATATCGAGTATCTAAAAAATGGGAAGCTCCTATCAGACCCTAATAAATCAAGGACTCAACGAACAAAAGCTACTCGATTCACATTGGCCGAAGATGGAACATTTTACAGGAGGATGTTCGTTGGACCGTTGGCAGAATGCTTGGGACCATGAGACACCGATTACGCCTTACGAGAAGTTCACGAGGTTACATGCAGGAACCATTCCGGTGCCGAATCACTAGTTCACAAAGTCATCAGAGCAGGATATTATTGGGCCAATATGGAGAAAGATACTAAAGAGTTCGTTCGAAAACGCGATAAGTGCCAAAGGTGCACACTGATGATCCACCAGCCTGGAGAACAACTTCATTCAGTATTATCCCCATGACCGTTCATGAAATGGGGAATGGACGTCGTCGGCCCTCTGCCATCGACCTCAGGTAAAGCTAAATTCATTTTATTTATGATTGATTATTTTTCTATGTGGGTTGAAGAACAGGCCTTCGTGAAAGTTAGAGAAAAAGAAGTTATAGACTTCGTCTAGGATCACATCATATGACGATTCGGGATACCTTCCAAAATCGTATGCGACAATGGAAAATAATTCATCGGCAGCAAAATAACAAAGTTTCTCAAAGATCACAAAATAAAAAGGATCTTATCAACACAGTATGATCCTAGTGGGAACTGATCGGCTCTCACCCTCGCTACTATTCAGAGTAGGAAGGCAAGTGTCGTGCAGCTTTTACCCGAAAGGTAGGGATCGAATCCTCAGGGAGTCAACAATTGGAGTGAGTGTCTATGTGAACTAGTAGAGCCTCGTGTTTCTAATTTCACTTCTCATGATAGGGTGTTTTGAACTATATTAAGTATTAAGCTACTGTTAAATGCCAATTGAGTAACTAATTTGTTTTGATGTTGATTTCTTATAAGGATAAAGACACTAGGGTCGCGAACTTCACCTAGGTGGATACTTAATGGATTTTAATGTTCTAAGGTAAGGATGTTGATTAGGGATACCTCTCGGTAGTTTGAGTGGCTTTGCCCTAATTTCCGCTCTCGAGGCCAATTGGGTGTCAATTAATCAAGCAACTGAGGTGCAAGTAGGGTATTACTCTCTGGAGATTTAACCCGTTAATTAGGGCTCAAGTAGGGTTTTACCATTTCTGGGTTCAACCCAATTGATTGGGACTACCAATCTCTTGATAATGCCCTAATTCCTTGTTAGGCTAATTTTCTAGACTCAGATCCTCTTTCTCAAGAAGGACCCAAGTCATGGAAAGGTTAATTAGTGGTTGCAACCACTAATTATAGCAATAAGAACCCTAAATTAGCCCAAATAGTAAATACCCATAAACATCCAAACCCTAATTTTCATCTCTTTCATTGAATCATTAATATGGGTTCTAAGAATCATTAATATCTTTGATTGTGGCTCAACCCTAGTGAGGGTAAAACCTATTTGAGCCCTAATTAACGGGTTAAATCTCGAGAGAGTAATACCCTACTTGCACCTCAATTGCTTGATTAATTGACACCCAATTGGCCTCGAGAGCGGCAATTAGGGCAAAGCCACTCAAACTACCGAGAGGTATAGAGTGGGTTCATCCGCACATTGGTTATAGTTGTATCCCTAATCAACATCCTTACCTTATAACATTGAAATCCATTAAGTATCCGCCTAGGTGAAGGTCGCGACCCTAGTGTCTTTATCCTTGTAAGAAATCAACATCAAAACAAATTAGTTACTCAATTGGCATTTAACAGTAGCTTAATACTTAATATAGTTCAAAACACCCTATCATGAGAAGTGCAATTAGAAATACGAGGCTCTACTAGTTCATATAGACACTCACTCCAATTGTTGACTCCCTGAGGATTCGATCCCGACCTTTTGGGTAAAAGCTGGACGACACTTGCCTTCCTACTCTAAATAGTAGCGAGGGTGTCGATCAATTTTTGGCACCGTTTCCGGGGAGTTAAGACGGTGCTGATTATCTACGTGTCTAGTAGCGGTAAGTGTTTTTCTTTCCTTCCGTTTTTAACCTTTTTGCTTAATCTACTCAGGTAAAAAAATGGCGGATCCAATGGGAAACGTTATTGCGGGGGAGGAGGTATATGACAATCAAGAGGACGAAATCAATCAACTACCTCCACAAAGAAGGGGCCAACATGCCAATCTACAAGATGATATCCCATACCCTCCCCCGCCCCTACCTCCAAGAGCTGCCCCTCGGATGATTCCAAATGAGGGGTATGCTAGTGCTATTATTCCGCCGAGGATTCAGGCAGGGAACTTCCAAATTACAAATGTGATGCTCATCCTCCTAGAGCAAAGGGGGTATTTCACTGGAGCCGCGAATCAGAATGCCTATAAGCATCTCAAGGGCTTTGTAGATACTTGCTGGGGAAGTAAACAGACAAATGTCTCGGAGGATGCGTTACGACTTAGGTTATTCCCTTTATCTCTTCAGGGTAAAGCCCTTGATTGGCTCGAGCGTCTTCCCAACCATTCAATATCAACTTGGGATGAGCTCGCGGACAAATTCATTACCAAATTCTTTTCCCCGAGTCATATGGCGGCGCTTCGTGATGAAATATTGGCCTTCAAACAAGAACCAAATGAGACCTTACATGAGATATGGGAGAGATATAGGACCATGGTTAATAAATGTCCAAAAAACGACATGACTGAAGCCATGATCCAACAGACTTTCTACCGAGGGATTAACACTGTGAATCAATGTGTGGTAAATTAGTTGGCCGGTGGAAATTTTATGAAGTTGACTTATCCCGAGGCATGTGAGATTCTAGATGAGATGGTCGACACATCATCGGCTTGGCAAAGTAGAGCTAATGTGCCTCAAGGAGAGACCGGTGTGAATAGTCTCCATAAAGAGCTCCAAGAACAAGGGCAAGCAATTACCGAGCTCACTACTACCATGAATCAACTTGCAAAAGCCCAACTCCAACAATTGCAAGGGCCAAAGCAAGTGAATGCCATGAAAGGAGTGAACATGCAAGGAACTCAAAGGCGACCTCGGGGGAACTCTAAGCAAAACCATAATGATCAAAGTGATCAAGGGCCTAGTGGGTATGGCCAAGATGAAGAGTATGCTGACCAAAAGGAAGATGTGATGTTTGCAAAAAACTATCAAGGTCAAGGCAATAGTCAAAACAACAACCAAAGTTGGAGAAACCAAGGTAATAACCAAAGTTGGGGGAATCAAAATCCAAGAAACTGGAATAACAACAACAATGCTCGGAATTGGGGGAACAACAACAACAATCGTCAATGGGGGGACAATAATGACCGACAGTGGGGGAACAACAATGAGGAAAATTGGAATGGGGGAAACAACAACAACAACAACTGAGGAGGTAACGGTAATCGGGGGTGGGGCTTTCAACGACCCTCAATGTACCAACTACCAAGCAAACCACCCCCGTACCAATCTCAAGGGCAAAGTTCATCGGGCTCGGACATGGGTAGAATTGAAAATATGTTCAAGCAGATGATGGAGAGAAATGCAGAATCCAATGCTCAGTTGGCATATCACAACACTTCCATTAGGAACCTCGAAGTGCAAATGGGCCAAATTTCACATGCCTTAAACACACGCCCAAAGGGTGCACTACCAAGTGATACAGTGGTGGAAGGTGTTCTTGAAAGCACCCACACCCTTCAAGCATGGGGTCTTATTCTTATGCTCCCAGAAAATTATCCTTGGATTTGGAGAACCGGAAGACTCCACCAACGAAGCCTTCCATTGAAGAACCTCCGAATCTGGAGTTGAAGCTACTTCCTTGCCACCTCAGGTATGAATATCTTGGTCTATCTTGTACTTTACATGTTATTCTTTCCTCTCGCCTAACCCAAGTGCAGGTAGAGTCAACTCTAAAAGTGCTAAGGAGGAGAAAGCAATCAGATGGACTCTGGCAGATATTCGGGGTATCAGCCCCGCCTTTTGCATGCACAAAATCATATTGGAGGATGGATCCAAGCCCTCTGTGGAGCATCAAATAAGACTCAATGAAGCAATGCAAGAGGTAGTGAACAAAGAGATCATCAAATGGCTCGATGTGGGAGTTGTCTATCCAATTTTGGATAGCGCTTGGACTTCTCCGGTCCAATGCGTCTCGAAAAAGGGTGTAATGACGGTGATCACGAATGATAAAAATGAGCTCATTCCCACAAGAACGGTTACCGGATGGTGGGTGTGCATGGACTACCACAAGCTCAACAAAGTAACCCGCAACGACCATTTTTCTTTGCCATTCTTGGATCAGATATTGGATAGGCTTGCGGGTCGGGCCTTCTATTGTTTTCTCGACGGGTATTCTGGATATAATAAAATTTTGATCGCCCCGAAGGATCAAGAGAAGACTACCTTTACTTGCCCATATGGTACTTTTGCCTTTGCTGAGGTGCAAGTAGGGTATTACTCTCTCGAGATTTAACCCGTTAATTAGGGCTCAAGTAGGGTTTTACCATTTTTGGGTTCAACCCAATTGATTGGGACTACCAATCTATTGATAATGCCCTAATTCCTTGTTAGGCTAATTTTCTAGACTCAAATCCTCTTTCTCAAGAAGGACCCAAGTCATGGAAAGGTTAAATAGTGGTTGCAACCACTAATTATAGCAATAAGAACCCTAAATTAGCCCAAATAGCAAACACCCATAAACATCCAAACCCTAATTTTAGAAACCCATCAAATACCCCCACTAGGTTTGAGCCACAACCCTAGATAACGGGTCTAGCTACTCATAATCAAATATGAATTCAATGAAAGAGATGAAATAGAACCCATATTAATGATTCTTAACAATAAACTCAAGGGTTCAATGTTAAAAATACAAGATATAAGCTAAAGATGAAAAACTAGCTATTCGCGTGCTCTTCCGTTCAGAAAATTTAAAGACTACTGAAAAATCACCTAATTTTTTTTACAAAATAAGCTATTTATACTCAGTCGAAAATCTGGAAAAAAAATGCCCCTGCGAGGCTACCGTAGACTGCACAAAATCGACCGCGGTCCGCGGTGGATAACTGAAGCTATGACATGAGTCTCCAAAGGTGCTCTATCGCAGACCGCGGTAAATGGACCGCGGCCGCGGTGAGTATGGGCCTTGAATCACTCTTCTCTGAACTTCTGGACTGCGGACCGCGGTGGAATGTGGCTTTGAATGAGGGTCTCAGAGTCTTGCCACCGCGGTCCGCGAAGAATGGACCACGACCGCGGTGGGATATGCTGCCTAAATGCTTCTCTGAAGTTTACCACTGCGGTCCGCGGAGAATGGACCGCGGCCGCGGTGGGCATTTGCCTTGGTCACTTTTGTTGTTCTTGGTACTTGTGCCAGATTCACTCCTGTTTTGAGCATATTTTTGACTGAATGTCATCATTTCTGGTTCGATCCTGTAACAAGCACAACATATAAGCTTTCAGAGCTACTTTGTGTATAAATATAACCAAAACCTAAGCATAGAAGGGAAAAAAACAAGGTAAAAATCCTAGTTATCAGGAACGGGCAGGCCGAATCGACAAAGAAGACCATCATTCAGAATCTGAAGAAAAGATTGAACGAAGCCAAGGGAAAATGGAGAGAAAATTTACCCGAAGTCCTTTGGGCGTATCGAACAACGTCAAAATCCAGTATGGGGGCAACGCCGTTCTCCTTGGTATATGGCACTGAAGCCCTGATCCCGGTCGAAGTCGGGGACCCAGCGCCAAGTTACGATACGCAATGGAAAAGTCAAATCACGAGGCTGTGAATACGAGCCTCGAACTACTAGATGAAAAATGGGAAGCCGCCCTCGTCCGAATGGCCACACAAAAGTAGCGCATCTAAAGGTAATATAATCAAAGGACAAACCTTCACCACTTTAGAATCGGCGAATTAGTTTTGAGAAAAGTGACCCTCAATACTCGAGAACCAAATGAAGGAAAACTCGACCCAAATTGGGAAGGAACGTATCAGGTCCTCGACATCGTCGGAAAGGGATCCTACAAGCTTGGCACAATAAATGGCGAACAACTACTAAATAATTGGAACATATCACTCCTCAAACGATATTATTGTTGAGGTATGACCTTGTCCTTTTTCATTTACATTTTATACTAACTTGTTTCAGGTGTTCGAGCGAAGGCGTCGAAGTTCTCTCCTAGCATGAAGTCCTTAGGTCTGAAAGCACGCGTTGCACTCTTTTTCCCTTCGACCGTTTTTTATCCCAAAAGGGTTTTTCCGACAAGGTTGTTAACGAGGCAACCATTTGTTCGTGCTAACTTAGAGTATATGAGGCTTCTTTACAATCAACCTTGAATATTGAGGGGCATGGCCCTCGGATGTTATGTTTTCAAGGAAATACTTCGTGTCAACAGGGTCTTGATAGGAAAATTTTGTAAATGACCAAACGGTCAAATGAACCGTGTCTATGTAGATTGCTCGAGCCCTAGCGGCAAAACATGTACGCAACCATGGAAAGAAGTATTTTTCCTTACCAGACGTCCCATGCCTTAATGAAATTTCTACTTTACAAATTCCATACTTATGATTTATTGTGGAAATTGGCTCAAGGGACGATTGCAACTAAAATTCGAGCGATCAACCTCGTACTCGGGGACTGCCGTAAAAAAATTGACATGTTCGAACTATTAAACTTCGAGATCATAAGACCTTAAAAAGGCAACCCTCGATTTTTTAGGACAATGCCACCCTATTCGGGGACTAACACTTTGAACAAGTTCAAAGTGTAATTGAGAAAATAAGCCCAAGAGGCAGACCCCAAGGCTACGGCCATACTAACGCGGCTCAGAGACGTCCAAATTACGCAATGAAAACATGCCTTCAAATTCATTTGTAAACCGATTAAAAATGCTACCCTCGAAAAAATAACTAAAAGGATTTGATAACATCATCCCTCGAAAAAACATAAGAGGTATCGAACAATAGTACAAACTTGTGCTAAGGCACAAAAACGCAAAGGGTTCCGATGATATTAGATCCCGAAAAAACCCGACAGATTCAGACTTACTTCATGCTAAGGCATAACAAATTCCTATATGTTAAAATATTTTAAGCCGAAAAGGAAAAAGCCATTCTTCTAAGGCCAGATCGTCCCGATTCAAGAGCCTAAGGGCCATTATATTTTTTGAGTTTGAGAGTTCATCCTCGCTCAACTAAAACCTAAGGGTTTCATTACATAGAGTTCGATCAAGTACTCACTCGACTACAAAGACTATAGTAGCGTGACTTTGGTCAAAATGCTTAAGTTTGACAAACTAATTTTCACTAGCCATGAAATAAATCGAGATTTCCATAGGTCAAAAATTGAGATGAAATTCAAAAAAGAAAGATTTATATATATATATATATATATATATATATGAAGATATTTACAAAGGACCAACCAAGGTCGTACACAAAAAAGAAAGAAAAAATACAAAGATCCTAACTATTTTCGGTGGTGACTCCTTCCTCGAGGGCAGATTCTTCTTCGGGTCCCTCATCATTCTCGGACCCACTCTTGTTGTCGTCATCGTTGTCAGAAGAGGTCAGTAGCCTAGCATCGACTTCATGCTCCTTTACCTTTACTATCTTTTCGAAAAGGTCGAAACCTCGGGCGTGGATTTCCTTGAGGGTCTCTCTCCGGTATTGGCATCTTGGAAGCTCGACAATCCAATGTTCTCGTGTTTGAGTATTATCGGCAACCTCCCTCACTTGAGCTTAAGCGGCCTCAGAATTGGCCTGGTAGATGGCCACCGTCTTATTAGCCTCGGCCTTGGCTTTTTCGGCCTTAGCTTGGACCTTTGCAAGTTTGGAAGCCTGCTGAGCTTCGAGCTCTTCAATCCTCTTAGCCCGAGCCAAGAAACTTTCTTTCGTACTTCGAAGTTGGGCTTCGATTGATGACAATTGGGCCATGGTAGTCTCTTTCTCAACATCAAGGCGGTCCATGCCTTCCTTCCTTCCACTTATAGGAGTCTACTTTCACTCGGTCGAGCTCCTCTCAGAACAACTCAATCCTCTCGATCTTTTGCTGCAGCTGTGATATTGAAACGTTAGCCTCTGTCCCCGAATCAAGACCATGGTTTTTCAATAGAATCATTACTTGCTCATTCAGCTTGGTTTGCTCCTTATGAGATTTGGCCAATTCAGTTAGGAGGTCCTTAATCTCCTTGTCTTTCTACCCGCAGTGAAGCTGGAGGGAATTCCTCTCTTCTGAAAGCCTTTGGATATCGGCCTCGCATTGGCTCAATTCAGCTCGGGACTTAGAGAAATCCTGTATGAAAAAGGAAAGGGAATTGGACAGAAAAAGAAAAAAAAACAAAGGAAAGCTACATCAACAAAATAATTGAAACTTACTTGAATCAGGAGACGTTGAGCCTCTTCGAAGAGGTTGGACGCATCACTAAGATTGGAGGCATCATCGACCCCAATAAAGCAATCCTAAAAAGGATCCTCCCCACCGGGGACTCCGCCTACTTCGGGAGTCCTTATGGCTTGAGCATTTCGTATAGCCTCTTCGGAAAAGACAGGAAGGGATGGAGAGTGACCTGCTGTCAATTCCCTTAGCGAGTCACTCGAGGTGATCTGTTCAACTCTAGGGGTCTGGGGACCAACCCACTCTGATATGCTTGTCGTTTAACGAGAGGCAGCCTCGATCTCGAATGATTCAGGGACTTTGCCTGAATCCTTCTTCAAAACCTCCTCAGCATGAGGCGGGGCTTCATCAACCGCCATCGATTTAGCGGCCTTGGAGGTCTCGACAATTTTCCTCACTCGGGTCAAAAGCACCGAGTTGCCGTCTTCATGTTCTTCTTCTTCCTCCCTTAATTCCCGAACCACATGGGAACGAAGGGCCGCAACCTCTATCCTCGATTTACTAATCGAGCTCTATTTCTTCTTGGGTTTAGGGTCCTCAAAGGTCGAGGCCCTTTTCATCTTATTGTCCTTTGCCGGCTTTGGAGCCTGAGCCAAAGCCTCATCCTTACTAGACGGAGGCCTCAAGGTTGCATCCTTGCTCAGGCTTGCACCAGAGGAAATTAAGTAAGTGAAAAGAAACATCGCCAATTCATTGGATATATGACAGAAGAAACTTACCATGGTTCTTTGCTTCCCATCGGCCTTTTGCCAAATCGCGCCAACAACGCTCAGCATAAATAAAGGTTGAAGCCAGCTTTCGAGGTCGGGGATCTCTCGAGGAATCTAAAAAACCGTTGCATGATGAAAGAAGACATTAAATAAAGAATAAAAATGAAATAAAGCATGGAAATTAACAATTTATGTGATACTTACGCTTCGGGTTCCATTTCTCAGGAAATGGAATTTTCTCCTTCGGGATGAGATCGCAGGTCCTTACCCGAACAAATCAACCCATCCATCATCGGTCTTCGTCCTCGGCAATGCTCGAGAACAACACCTTGGTCGCCCGACATTGCAGTTTGATCAACCCTCGAATGATGCGGGGGCTGTATAACCTGATGAGGTGATCGAGGGTGAACGACAACCCCTCGGCTTTGTTTGTGAAGAATCGGAGCATGATCACTATGCGCCAAAAGCAGGGGTGTATTTGTCCTAACGTCACCTAGTATTGACGGCAAAAGTAAATGATGACAAGTCGAGGGGGCCCAATGTGAAAGGCTAAGTGTAAACACTTAGGTACCCTTCCACCTGGGTAGTAATGGCCGTGAAGAAGAAGAAGAAGAAGAAGCTTTCTCCTTTTTTGGATATGTTTTGGATGTTTTCACCATTTTATGAGTTGAATAAAGAAGATGATAGTAAGATTTGGTATTGAAACTAGCGGTGAAAACCTAAGGAATAATGAGAGAAAAGAACTTGAGAGAACTAAAAGCTTAGAAGAACATATGAAGGTGAAGGTAAAGTTTGATTCAACAAAAAGAAGGCCTATTTATGGATTTATGGTGACGGTTCAGCGACACTAGTGGCCGACCGTCAACTGACGCTCATTAATGGTTTGGAAAACTGTACCGATGGGACGTTTTGGTCACTTTCGTCGCTTACGTCACGGGGATGACATCATTGTTTATCGAGGTCGAAAAAATCGAAGGCTTAGTTCGTTTCTTGTCATTATACTCCAAGAAACGAAGGCGCTATCTGTATATGGTAAACATCGAGGCCACCCGATTTTACTATTTGATCGAGACTGGAACGTTGCATTGAAGAGTTGAGGCATTGAGTTCGAGATCGAGGTCGGTATCAATCGAAGCCAAGGGAGACAGACTCCGAGTAACATCGGGGATAACTTAGTGACAGAAGAGTGAGATATCCGTGATTGGTCGAGGATCATTACGTAAATATCGGAACGGATCAAATTAGAAGCGGTTAATTAGATAATTATATGCTTTCCTTATGTAATTAGGGTCATACCATAAATTGAATTCCTCTACTATTGTAATGACCCGGTCAGTCGTTACGTAGATCATGCATTATTTTCATTTTTTCTGCCTTGGTGTAGCTTGGTTAGACTGTTCATGATGTGTTAGATTTGGTTAGTTCGGGTTCGGAGTGGTTATAGAAGGAATTGAGACACTTAGTCTCTTAAAGCAGCCTTAGAATTAGAAAAGTCAACCGGGAGTTGACTTATTGGTAAATAACCTCGGAATGCGGATTTTATGTCTCGGATAGCTTCGTTAGGTGATTTGGGACTTAGGAGTGTGTTCGAAATGTTTTTGTGATGTCCGGTGTAGAATTAGGCTTGAATTGGCAAAAGTTAATTTTTGGCGATTTCCGGTCGGCGGTAGAAAATAGTCTATCGGGGTCGGAACGGAATTACTATAGTTGGAACAGGTTCGTAATGTCATTTTGGATATGTTTGCAAAATTTTAAGTCAATCGGAGTTGTTTTGGGTAGTTCCGGCATCGTTGGTGGAATTTAGAAATTTTAAAGTTCATAGGCTTGAATTCGATGAGTTTTTGGGGTTTTGATGTTTAGAACGCTCGAATAAGTTTGAATGATCATTTATATTGTGTTGGTATATTTGGTTGGGGTCCCCAGGGGCTCGGGGTTGCTTTTGGATGGTGAACGGGGATTTTGGACTTGGAATTATGCAGCTTCAGTTGCTGGTGTGCATGTTGCTGTCATTTCCGCACCTGCGAATGTTGGACCGCAGGTGCGGGCACAGGGGCCCTGGAAGGGAACCGCATGAGCGGTCATTTGGTCGCACCTGCGGAGCCGCAGGTGCGATGCCTGGGCCGCAGGTGCGAGGTTTGGCGTTTTAATGAAGTTCCGCAGGTGCGGTCCCCCCTGAGCGCAGGTGCGAGGAAAGTGCCGCAGGTGCGAAAAGCCTGGGCAGAAAGTTTAAGTTAAGTTAAAAAATGAAGGTTTTTAGCCATATTTTCAAAACACCATTAGAGAGCTCGGGAGAAGGAGGTTTTTGGAGAGATTCTCAGTGGGAGTCTTTTGGTAAGTGTTCTTCAATCACTTTTAGTCTAATTTCACGAATTAGTATTGATTTTTATCATGTAAATTGAGGAATCAACGTGGAAATTGGGGGAAAACGGGAAAAAAAGTTTGGAAATTCTTTTGATGATTTGAATGGGCATTTGGGGTCGGATTTTGATAAATTTGATATGGGTAGACTCGGGAAAGAACAAGGATTCCAATTTTGTAAATTTTATCGAATTCTGAGACGTGGGCCCGGGAGTCGAGTCTTGACCAATTTCGGGATTTTTGAGTATTTTTGATAAATTTCGATCGGGTTTCATTCCTTAGCATATTATAATGATATAAATCTGATTGTTGGTAGATTTGGAGCACTCGGAGGCTGAATTTAGGGGCAAGGGCATTGCGGAGTAGTATTTTAGCCGGTTTTGAGGTAAGGAACACTTCCAAACTTGGAACTGAGGGTTCGAAACCCCAAATTATCTGATAATTGATGTTAATTAAGGTGACACACTTGCCAAGTGACGGGCATGCGGGCGTACACCGAATATTTGTGGCCTGGCTCATCCCATGGCACTGCCTAATGGTCAATGCAGGCTGAGACTTGTACTGTGGAGTTTGTATTTACCTTGAACGTATTAGAAACCATGTTAAGTATAAATGTTAAGGCTTCACACCGATATGTTCAGACCGGAATGGTCGATTGTAGCTGTCTCTATTTGCGATTATTTGTTTTCATGTACTCAGTCCTGTTATAGCATATGTTTCATGCCTCAGTCTCAGAAGTTGCTAGTTTATTTCTATATTATCATTGTTTGGGTTGATTGTTCTATTTGAGAGCATTGTGAGTGAGGCTGGAAAGTATTGACTGAGTGAGGCCGAGAGCCTGGTATTGAGACAGTTATGAGATTGGACTGCACACCGCAGCGAGCTTTGAATCACGCCTTCGTTGGCTTGATATAGCGCTTGGGCTTATAGGAGCCCTCCGGAGTCTTTACACCCCCAATGAGCATACAAGTATTGAGGGATGGATTTTCGTTGGGCATGGATCTTGCCCGAAGTTATTGATATATATTGAGGGATGGATCGTTCCTGGACATGGATCTTGTCCGAGTGATATGTTTCGGAGATGGATCTTCTCCATGTGGCTGGACTGCCCTTTTTCCTCAGTACTCGATGACTACGTCACTTAGGTTTATGCATAATCCGGGATGGACCTTCTCTGGGCCTGAAGGCCAATTCTAGTACTGAGTGGACTTCCTTGTGAGAGTAGGGATATTGTGTACATATCATTTCTGATTCCTTCTGATCATATGCTGGTATGTAGAGTTTACAGGCATAATTTGGTGCATCCTTCTTATTTTCTGCCATATTACCGTCATGTTCAAGATATATATTGTTGTTCATAAAGATCAGAGGTTTAGTCTGTCACCACCTCTCAGCCCATAGTTTGGTTTCGTTAATACTGAGTTGGTGTACTCACGTTACCCCCCGCACCTTGTGTGCAGATCCAGGTACACCGGGACTTGACTCTGGATGTTGAGTAGCGGCATTTTCCATCAGAGTTGTCGAGGTAGCAGCTGGCGTCCGTGATCTCGTCATCTCTTTCCTATTCTACTTGTTGTTAATATTTTGCAGACTATGTTGGTCATTCATCTTTTAGTTACATTATGTATTAGCAGCTCATGATTGTGTGGCACTGGATCCAGGATTGGTAGAATTTGGGTTTTTGGTTTCATAAATTGTTTTCAAATATAGATTTATTTATTATTATTGACTTCAGGCTGTTTAAAAATGGTATTTTCTTTAATAATCAGTTCTAGATTAGTTACAAATAGGTGGCTGGCCTGGTTTCACGACAGGCGCCATCACGACTCCGAAATTGGGTCGTGAAAACTATATAAAGAGGAGTTATAATCATTTGTAAGCATCATCATTCAAAGAGAAAAAAGAAATACAACTTTTTCTTTCTTACTTGTGTTATTTTTCATCTGTTTATTCCATCTTTACTGTTCTTGCACTTATCAGTTCGAGGGTATCTTGACTCGATGCTGAAGCCTTATTTGAACGCTGATTTGATTTATTTGTACTTTAATTATGTCATTTACTTTCATATTTATCAATTGGTATTGAGTGAAATCACATATCCTTAAAATCACAATATAAGTTTAATTGTTATCCAAATTTTAGGGTAAACACCTATACCGTTTGATTTTACGGTATGTTGCTTATTGTGGGAACCGATAGAGAACCTGAATCTCTATACACTTTGTGAACTCTTATTCTATCACAATGTAAATGAGTATGAACCCAATCAAAATCCCACGTTATTAGTAAAGTGAGTGTGTTATTGCCTTTCATATGGTTTTGCACATTCTCACTAATGGATCTTGGGTCAAATTCAATTATAAAAGTTAATTCATAAAGCGAAAATTATGCATTACGATATAAGGAGACAATATTTCATTATCTTAACTAGCGTGAGATATCTAACACCAACGCACAGCCATGGTTAGACATTAGAATCATGAACAACATTACATAGGGCCCCAACATCAGGTTAGCCAAAAATATAGAGGCCTAATATCGTGATGTGAGGATTACGTAAAATCATACAAAGAAATAAAAACACTTGCCCTAAACCAATACAGGGCACTTAACATGCTAAATTCGGAGATGAATCATGTCTAATGTTCATTTCGGTGATGAGCTATTGTCTTTATATGATTTTAAGTAATCTTAACCACTTATATTCAAAACTTTTAGAGTTGAATTAGTCAAAGATATTTCTTTTAAGTTCTTAACATATCGACTACAAAATTGACACCCGTCTTAGGTTTAAAGGTGAATCTAGGATTTGAAATTTATGTATTTGTCACGATGTCAAGTTGATATTAGAATGAAATGGTAAGATTCGTCAAAGTTGACGAGCAGTTACGTTGGACCAGCAGAATGGTCGGGTCTTGTTTTGTAACATTCTAAGGCGGCATTGATCATTCAAAATCTTGAGGTCCAATTTTTTTGTAAACTTACATTATTAAATTACAATGTAAAGATGTCTGCACGTGAATTCCTTTTGTTTACAAGAAATGTCCCTAAAGTTTCTATTTCAAAAAACAAAGAAGTTTTGATGCTAATTGAAGATATAGTCCCCACAATATGATTCCATTTTAACTTTTAGCAAAATTAGTTTTCAAACTTGATAGGCACCAAACAATAACTTTTCTTTCTCGAAGGTCCTAATAGTATCTTTAAGTCTGTGAAGTACACGTGGATATCTATGTATATTTATAAGGAATGACCAAATTAGGGATTCCCCAGTAGATTTAGGTCAAATCCTAAGTTTGTACTAAGAATTGTTTTTAATATATATAAATATTAGAGTTGTGATTCTAAACTCATACACTTAAAATGCTGGATTCGACTCTACAAATATATGTAATTAGCAATTTTAAATTAAGAGTTAAAGAATCTAAGATATTTCTATCTCTAAGAGACACTATAAAATTAGGAAAACAATCCAGGAGGACGAGGGGGAGGAAGATGAAGAAGTTGGAGAAGAGACGGAATTTTTTGAATGGGAGAGGAAAACCCTGATAGCTCAGGATACCCCAACTAACGATTATTCTAGACAGGTTCTCCGTGAAGTCGATTCTGACCAAGGAACCAATTCACAGTCAGAACAATTCCATGGCAATCCTCCCCTAGAAATTTCCCCTCTTAGAACATGATCCTTTAACTGGCGGCAACCCCAAAGACTTTACTATTCTAGAGGTCCCATCTAGATAAATCATGAGCTAACCATTCATTGTCAATAAGAAATCAATGATTTTCTTGAAAAACACATCATCTCTCCAAGCAAATCCTCTTGGAGTTGTGCTACCATTTACGTCAAGAAAAACTTTAAAATTGAACGAGGTATCCCTCTATTAGTCATTATTATAAACCCATATTGGAAAGAAAAATTCTGATATGGCTTACCTAAGTCTCTTAGGGATTTAGTTCAAGAAGAACTCCAAAATCAGCATTCTGGTGATGTTATTCCTAACGAACAAATCACCTCTGACCAACTTACCAGTCTCATTCAACATGTAGCTCCCAAAATCTGTCCTACCTAAGTCTTTTAGAGATTTAGTTAAAGAAGAACTCCAAAATCAGCATTCTGGTGATGTTATTAGATACTTGGACTACCTAAAGCCGTTGAAGTAAATCTTTTTTGTTTGGAATAGGGTATCTAATCCAGCGAAGTGCGTTGTTCAAAGGTTTATTTCTCAAACAAAGGCTCCTCCTCCGAGGAACCAGTTCATCATCAGTAACATCATAAGTAAAAATGTCTTCTAATAAAATTTGTTTGATCTGGTTAAGAACAGACTCATCTAAATCAAGATTTCTAACTTTGTTAGACAACTTGCAGTATTTGGCTATATGACCTGGTTTGCCACATTTGAAATATTTTCCAGAATTGGGAGTTTTGAAGTTTGTTGGTTTATGTTTACCGGGAAAGGTTTTGAATTTAGATGGAAATGGTTTGGTCTTCCTAAACTTGGGTGCAAAAGACCTATATTTCGTAATCTCTATTTCCTTGGTTGTTCGTCTCTTATGAGGCCTTCTTGTATGCAGTTGAGATCTCCATCTGTATCAAATAGGGCAATGATATCCAAGGTAAAGGACTTATTGACTATTAGGATGACTCTCATATGTCATTTTTGATGTTTTATACATCAATACTACACAAGAGGGGGAGGTGATTTGTGTGGTATCCGATTTTTGCGTGCTCTAGTTATAGAAAGACCAGGTTCTTCTATGTGTTCAAACTCCTAATGTTTGCATAATAATAAATACATAAAATAAAGAACACAAAGTTTTTTACGTGGAAAACACCTGGCTCAAAAGGTGAAAAAACCACGACCTACGTCCTAGTAGGATTTTTCCAAAACTCTTTACTAAATCAGTGAGCCAAACATCATTTACAAAAACTCTTTTATAAACCTAGGATTATCTCTAATCCCTTGTAGCAAACTAGCCTCTAGCTATTTGCGACAAACTCCAAGTTAGCTATAACTTGAAACACAACGTACCTATTACAGACTCTTCTAGATAAAGCTGAAAAAGGTACAAGTTAAAATCACCTACTACAAATAAACTATACTAAAAGACAACAGTTGGAACTGGTTCTTCTAGCTGGTTCAAGTAGCTTCATATTCGCACACTCAAATCTCACACGAACTACTTGCAAAATTGGCTCGCTAATTTTGCTCTCAATTTTTTCTTAACTTTTGCTTTTGTGTGTACCTGTACAATAAGAACAATCTGCAATATATAGGATTAGTAGATAAATATTTAACTAGAATTCGAATGCTACTCTTCCTTGGTGGAAGAGTTCTAGTTAATCTCAACTCCTCAAATCCTTCCTTATCTTTGATTCTGTTCTTACTGAATAAGGAGTCATTCTCCTTATCATTTTGCAATCTTTTCAATCAGGAGATATCTCTTATTTGATGATGACAAACTCTGTGCGTCCATAAGCTTAGGCATGTATCCAACTTAATCCAACATTGACACATTTTAGAGTATTAAGCATTTATCACAAAAGAACCAGGTTCATTAGGTTATAAATATGACATCTTCAGAGTAGCACATAAACATTCTCCCCCCTTTTGGCATCATCGAAAAGTTGCAAAAATTATGTGAATCCCAGACATTTAAGAATTACTCATGGCCACTGGGGCAACTACAAGTGCAATCATGGATTAATCATCAACAATTAACTAATAATTCAAACTATCAAAGAAATAGAAACATGAATAAGAGCAAAAGCAACAGATTTCATTGATAGAAAGTAAAGTTCATCCACAATCCACAAAATGAAATATAAACAATTAAAAACATGAGCAAAAACAAGAAAAAGTCCCGAGTCTGAGTCACTGATGTACTAGGCAGGCTAGGCAACTAAGGCTTGGAAGGGATGGAGGCTTGGTTTTTGGCTTGGAAAAGAGATATCATATCTCGAAGAATTCCTTCATTCTTCTCCATTTCCTTAGCAATATCAGTTCTGAGAGCACCCCTCTCAGATTCAACCTCCGCCAAACGGTTCTTCAGCCTTGCTATTTCAGCATCCTTCGCCTCACTCTCCTAAACAAGGGTTCTGACTTTCCTGTTTACAAGTTTCCTGTTCGATGAACCAGGTTCATTGGGGATGACATTTACCTCATAATCACAAGCCAGAAGGGTATTTATCCCAAAGTGGTCCTTTTGTGGCCATCTCTGCTTTCTTCAGTGGCACCTTGTAATGAGCAAGTACAGAAGTGAGAATGAAGACATATGGACTGGTATGGGCTTTGGAGCCATTTACAACTCTGTCCAATAGCTTAATTATGAACCAAGCCCAGTTTATCTGCCTCCCACTGTACAGGAACTCAAATAGAACTAAATCCATGTAGTTAGAAATGTGTCTCCTTTCCTTCCGTGGCAACACACATTTGTTGATAAATTCAAAGATCACCTTGTATGGGGGCTTCATTTCACTCTTATAGACTGTCGTGGGTTCTACCTCTTCCTCATTGTCGCAGAACTTCCTTGTGATCACCAGGGCAGTTGGAAGAGCATCTAGACTTGGCCATTTTTTCCTAGTGTAGTCATCATAACCTTCAGAGGGAATGCCAAGGATTTCACCCAATTCTTTGGCATCGAAAGAAAGTTGGACCCCCTTTACTCGGCTAGAGACTCAGCCATCCTTGATCTCAACGTTTTCCATGAATTCCACTATTTCATATCTGTCCAATCTATCCATCCAACTGAAGGACCATGTCTTTCCAGCCCTGCCTCTCCAGCTTCTCCAACAACAAGATCATTCCTTCTTATTCCAAGTCTTTCAACAACCTGCCCTTCAAAATTGTACGTTTTCCAAACTTTGTCAACTTATCCTTCTCACCATCAGACTTAGATGCCTCTTCATCACTCCAATCATCTTCTTCAACAATTATCACTTTCTTGGATTTCACTGCGGATCTGGTTTGCTTGGCCAAGGTCAAGGGTTCAGCAGACACAGATGCAAACTTCTTTGAGGAAGTCTTGGCTTTCTTTGGTTTTGGGGTATGAACCTCTGCCGCTGCCACCTTTTCACTTTGATGGACTAGGTCCATCTTATCAATCTCAACAGCCTCTACAGGCTCAATAATATTTTCCTTCCCTTTTTCAACCATTTTCCTTTTACTCTCCTCCAAGGCTCTTTGCAGCTCCTCCTCACTCTGCCCTAGTGTGCTTCTTATGGTTCTTCCTCTTGGAAGAGGAAATTCAGAACTCGCAGAAGGAGTAGCTTTCCTTTTCTTACTTGCTCTTGTTGTCCCAGAAGTTTGAGCCTTGGGAGTTCTTTCTTCTTTGGATTGTAGCTGTCACCCAACTTTTTCAGCAGATCCGCCAGGGTTTCCTCAGTAGATGAACCAGGTTCATCTGTATGCTTTCCCAGATTTAGCAACCCCTCAGCCGCTTCTCCTGATTCACTTCCCCCTGACTTCTTGACTCCATGTTCTACAATTTCTAGCTCAGTTCCACAAATAGCCAGTCTAGAAGATTCTTTCCATGTTCCCCTCTCTTTACTCTTTACTCCCCCCTCTCTCTCTCTCTCTCTCTCTCTTTCTTTTTCAGTTCTGTTTTTACCACCTCTCCTTTTTATTTTCGGCAACTCCACATCTATCACATACCCAACCAAGACAAACCTAGTTTCTAAGTTCTCAGCAGTCTCAGCATCAGCCTCAGAAGTAGTTTTTAGTACAGAGGATACCTGTTCAGAATCAGAGTATCCTGTTGCTTCCCCCTCAGTCGCTGACTTAAAGGAATCACTCGAATTTTCTAATTCTTGAGCCTCACTTTCTTGAAGTTTGGCATTCAATTTTCTCGCTAAAGAACCTGTGGCCACTGTCTTTCTAGCAAGCATCTTAACCCTTATTTTTCTGGGTTTGGGATTAGGACTAAGTTGAGGAATAGTGGGTCTAGGTTGAAGCGTGGTCGGACTTGGTTGTAGAGGGGTAGAACTGCATTAAGGGGTTGAGGAAGAAGTCGAGGATGGAGTAGTATGTGGAGGAGTACCATGATTGTTCCAGGGGTTAGACATTTTCGATTTTGGTTGAAGATGGAAGGAAGAATCTGGATTGAAATTGAAGGAAAAGAGAGATGGAAAGGTTTAGAAGGTTTTAGAATTGATGAGGGATTTTCAGAAGCGATGATGGGGGATTTAAAGGGGAAGTGTAATTACTCCCTCCGTTCCAATTTATGTGAACCTATTTGACTGGGCACGAAGTTTAAGAAAAAATGAAGACTTTTGGAATTTGTGGTCCTAAACAAGTCAAAAAGGAGCCCAAAGTATTTGTGTGGTTATAAAACCTTCTTATTAAAGGTAGAATTGTAAGTTTAACTAAAATTGTTACCAAATTTAGAAAGGGTCATTCTTTTTGGAACAGACCAAAAAGGAAATAGGTTCACATAAACTGGAACGGAGGGAGTAATACACAACGACAGCTTTATGGGTCAAATAGAAGTCTAGTCACTTCTGCATTTGGTCAGTTTGGAATGACGGTTACATCTCCCCTAGGATCTAGGTGTTTTAATATGGTGGGGATTCTTAGTGTAGACGAAACTGGTTCAAAATGCTATAGAATACAGTTTGAAAAGATTTTGAGTTTGGGTAGAGTTCTTCTCATGATTTAATTATTAATATTTCAAGATGTATAGAGTGGAGAACACATATCTCGCCTTTCAGATGAACCAGCACTGATGAACCAGGTTCATCATTTAAGAATCCTCTTGATCAAGCCTCAATTTTCAGCAATAGAGAAAATATCATTAGTAACCAGTGAGGCATATCAAAACATGGCAAAAGAGTATTCTATTTACAACATGAGACTGAGTAACAGTTAATCTGATTATTTACACAAGTTTCAGATTTTCTAGCCAAAAAAATATTTTTTTCCAATTTTTTTTTTCATGTACATTCTGAACTAGTTCAATTAGGTGATCTTAATCATCCCTAACTCTAACCTGTTCCTTTCAAAATTCTCTCTACTCAGTGATTTTTTAAAGATGTCAGCAATCTATTTATCAGTAGCACAAAATTCAATAGAGATCAATCCCTTCTCATAATTGTCCCTTAAAAAATGATGTCTAACATCTACGTGCTTTGTTCTTTTATGATGAACTGGGTTCTTTGTCATACTGATAGCACTACTGTTATCACAAAAGATAGGGATACATCTAACATCGATTCCAAAATCCATCAATTATTGTTTAATCCAAAATAGTTGAGCACAACATGAGGCTACAACAATATACTCAGCCTCAGCAGTAGATAGAGCCACATAATTATGCTTTTTAGTGGCCCAAGACACGAGGCATGAGCCCAGAAAATGTGCCATACCTGAGGTGCTCTTTCTATCCACTAGAAAACCTGCATAGTCATCATCAACATATTCCACAAGATTAAAGTTACTACCTTTTGGATACTAAAGACAGACATCAGTGGTGCCTTTTAGGTATCTCAAGATTCTCTTTACAACAGTTAAGTGGAGTTCCTTTGGATTAACCTGAAATATTTCACAAGTCCTACTCTGAAAACAATGTCAGGTCTACTAGTAATGAGATACAACAATGAACCAATCATTCTCCTATACAACTTTTGATCAACAGATGAACCAGGTTCATCTACATCCAATTTTGTGGTTGTTGCAATAGGAGTGTCAATTTCTTTGGAATCTTCCATTTTAAACCTTTTGAGAAACTCTTTTACATATTTTTGTTGATGGATCATAGTTCCATTTGAATTTTGTTTAATTTGTAAGACTAAAACAAAATTAAGCTCACCCGTCATGATCATTTCAAATTCACTCCCCATTAGTTTAGAAAATTATTTACTTAGCTTATCAGTAGTTTCTCCAAAGATTATGTCATCCACATATATCTGAACTACCAAGAGATATTTACATTTTTCCTTCAAGAATAAAGTACTATCAATTTTACCTTTCTTGTAGTCATGCTCAAGCAAGAATTTTGATAATCTTTCATAACATGCTCTGGGATCTTGCTTGAGTCCATACAGTGCTTTCTCAAGTTTGTACATATGATCTCCTTGTTCTCAAACCCCGGAGGTTTCTTGACAAACACTTCTTCCTTTAGATAGCCATTTAGGAAGGAACTCTTGACATCCATCTGGTGAAGGGCGAATTCTATGTAAGCAGCAAAGGCTATGAGGAGTCTTATTGCTTCCAACCTTGCCACTGGAGCAAAAGTTTCATCATAGTCTATGCCTTCCTCCTAACTATATCCTTGAACCACCAATCTTGCCTTGTTCATTGTAATTTTTCCATCTTCATCAAGTTTATTTCTGAAGACCCACTTTGTGCTAATTACTGATATATCCAAGGGTCTTGGTACCAGATGTCAAACTTGACTCCTTTCAAATTGGTTGAGTTCATCTTGCATTGCATTTACCCAAAGCCTCATCAACATTTTTAGGTTCAATAAGAGATAAGAAAGCATCTAAAGCACAAATATTCTTTAAAGAAGATCTGGTTTTGATTCCAGAGGTTGGATAATTGATAATGTTCTCAATAGGGTGAGAACTTTGATATCTGTACGGTTTCACAACCAACTGGTTACTCCTTGATGTTCCTTCAACGCCATGTTGTTGTGGAACAGGTTCCAACAAAGTTTGGGAATTATTTTGCTTTATTCCCCCTGTCATGTTTCCCGAGATGGATGAAACTGTTTCATCACCCATTCCTTCCTCCAGTGTTGCTTCAGTCTAGGCTGTGGTTTCATGTGAATTTCTGACAAGCCTAATTGCTTCATCATCTTGTTCATGTCTCTCAGAATGAATGTTAGTATCATCAAAAACCACATGTACACTTTCTTCAACACACATAGTTCTTTTGTTATAAACTTTATAAGCTTTACTATGTGAAGAATATCCCAAGAATACTCTCTCATCACTTCTGGGATCAAACTTACCTGGGGAATCTTTACCATTGTTGTGCAAAAGCACTTGCAACCAAAGGCCCTAAGGTGGGATATATTTGGTTTTCTCTCTTTAAGTAACTCATAGGGAGTCTTCTCTACAAGAGGTCTAGTCATGCATCTATTTATGATGTAGCATGCAGTATTAACCTTCTGCGCAGAAACTATGAGGTAGTTTACTAGAAAGAAGCATAGTCCTGGCCATATCTTCAAGTGCCCTATTCTTTCTTTCAACCATTCCATTTTGTTGTGGAGTTCTAGGAGCAGAAACATTATGATCTATGCCATGCTCATCACAATATTCAGCAAATTTGCATTTTTAAATTCAGTGACATGATCAGACCTAATTGATGCAAGTTGATTTCCTAATTATTTATGAATTTTTCTAACAAAGGAATTAAACATGTCAAATGCGTCATATTTAGATGTTAGAAACAATGTCCAGGTAAATCTAGAATAATCATCAACAAGCACCATCACATATATCTTACCACTTCTGCTTAATGTACTCACTGGACCACAAAGATCCATATGAACCAGTTCCATCGTTTTGGTGGTACTTACCACTTTTTTGCTTTTAAAAGAGGATCTTACCTGCTTCCCCCTTGCACAAGCCTCACAAACTTTGTCTTCCTTAAACTTAATGTTAGGCAGTCCTATCACTAAGTCCTTGGAGACTAATTTGTTGAGTTGACTTAAACTGCATGCCCAAGTCGCTTATGCCAAAGGAGGGGATCACTGTCCAGCACACTTAAGCATGTTAGTTAATTTTTTGAAAGTGTGGACAGATATATGATGTATATATTTTTCACTCTTCTTCCCTGCAAAACAATCTTGCCAGTGATAAGATTTATTACAAAACATTTTGTAGAGGTGAATGCTACCAAGTTACCTCTGTCACACAGTTGTGACCCACTGATTAGGCTATATTTCAAGCCGTCTATCAAGTAGACATTCTCAATGGAATGAGTGTCATCCTTACCTACCTTACCAACCCCAATGATTTCAACTTTCTTTTCATTTTCAAAGGAGACATTTCCTCTTTTGAGGTCTTCAATTGAAAGGAACTGGTCCTTGTTGCCAGTCATGTGCTTTGAGCAGCCACTATCCATGTACCATATTTGGCTGCTCCCTTTGAGGGTAGGCATATTTCGGTTGGAACCGAAAAAACCGATCGAATCAGAATTTTTTTTATTTCGGTTTCGGTTTTTCGGTCGGTTTCGGTTTAAAATTTTAAAATTTCAGTTTTTCGGTTCGGTTTTTAAGATTTTTAATTCGGTTAACCGAATTATTTATATATAGGTTCTTTAAGTTATATATATGCTAAGCCCATAGATAATAAATTAATACTATTTGGTCCAATCTATCAAAGACTCAACCCAATTAAGTAAGTCCATCAACTTCCCAATCTTAAAGACTTTCAGTCTATTAAAACTTCCATAGCGTATATGATAAATATCGGGAGGATTTCACACAAAGTTGTAATTTACACTATGTTTGAATTTTATGATCCATAATAGTGTGCAAAGTTTAGTCCATTTATTTTTAATAAACACAATATTTCCAACAATTTTAAAGTTTTGGGAAAAAACAACAAATTCATCGGTCCTATTATTACATAGAAGGAGCCCAATATGATAATGTTCAAACCGAAAACCGAACCGAAATAACCGAACCGGAATTATAAAAACTGAACTGAACCGAACTTATTTCAGTTCGGTTCCGGTTACTACTTTTACAAAACCGAAAACCGAATAACCGAACCGAATTTCTTCAAACCGAACCGAACCGACCAAACGCCCACCCCTACTCCCCTTCACTTGAACCTACAAAAGGAAATCAAGGGTTAGTCTTGGGAACCCAAACTAGTTTGGGTCCCTTTCTATAAGCAAACAGATGAATTAAATTCCTTTTAGCCCAATTTGGTAACCAATTTTTCCTTGAACAAAACTTTTGTTCTTTTGACTGGCCTTTTCTTTTGCATTACATTCACTTTTGTAGTGACCAGTCTTACCACAATGGGTACAAATTTTGTTCTTAGGAAGAGTGAGGTACTTGCTTTTAGGATCCCATTTAGGCAGCTGATTCCCAAAGCCAAGTCCTCTCCTATTGCTACTATGATGTTCCTGTAGCCATGTCAAAGCATCAGAGGATCTGTTCCATTTACAGGTTCTGTCTAGTTCATGCTTGACCTTACCTAGTTCCTCCTTCATCACTCTTATCTGTTCATTTTCTTCTATGGTGAGTTGAGAGTTGTTAGTTGTCTTCTTACTGGTTCCTGGTTTCAGTTTTAGATTTTCAGATTTTAACTCTAGGAAATTTGTTTCAAAAGTATGAACATGGTTCTTCAGAGCAGTATTTTTACTCACAGTCTCACTAACTCTGAGTTCCAGGTTCTTACATTTTGCTTTTAAAATCACACAATCCTTAGATAGTTGTTCCTTTTCCTTATTTATTACCTCAAATGCCTCATATGATTCACCAATTTCCATAAATGTTTGTTCATCTCCATCTTCACCATCTGATTCCTCATCTGAACTTTCTCCCCAAGCAGAAACCATAGCCTTTGTTGATCCTTTGTTCTTCTTGGGATGAACCTGTTCCTTCGTCTGGTTCCTTCATTCAGATCTTTCCTTCTTCCATTCAATTTCCCATTGAGGGAATGTATTGATGTGATGATCAGTCTTCCCACACTTGTAGCAGCCCTCATTCGTCGTTTTATCAGCTACCCTTGTCTTGTTGTAATTTCCACCTCTTGAGGAGCCCTTTCCTCTCATAAGATATTTCTTGAAATCCTTGGTGATCATAGCCATTTCATCTTCCTCCATCTATGCTCCTTCGGTGATTCTGAGTTCCAGACTCCTTTCCTTCTTGGGAGAATCCATCTTCATGGTCTGCCTTCTAAGTTCATAGGCTGTGAGATTTCCAATAAGCTCATCTAGTTTAAGAGTTGCAATGTTCTTAGATTCCTGAATCGCAGTGATCTTGCTTTCCCAATAGGCTGGCAGAGCCCTTGTCAGAATCTTCTCAACCTTGTCTTCTTCAAGAAGAGTCCTTCCAATAGACTTCAGTTCATTAGCCACTGTAGTGAACCTTGTTTACATTTCTTGAATAGTCTCTCCTTCCGTCATAGAGAAATTCTCATATTGCGAACATAGTAGAGTACCTTTGGACCTCTTCACTTGAGCAGTTCATTCATGATCCACTTGCAAAGTATCCCAAATTTATTCAGTAGTGGTACGACTTTTAATTCTGATGTACTCATTTGGACCAAGTCCACACACAAGCCACTTTTTGGCCTTAGCATTCTTTTCCCACTTTCTCAAATCCTCAGCAGTGCAGTCAACTCTTGTCTTTGGCACATCTACTCCTTCAGCATTCTTCTTCATGGTGGCCAAGGGACAATCAGTAACAATGTCCCATAGCTCGTAGTCTTCACTAATTATATGTTCTCTCATCCTGTTCTTTCACCAGGAGTAGTACTGGCCATTGAAGAGTGGAGGCCTAGCAGTTGATTGTCCTTCCCAATTCCCAGGTGGTGCACTCATCTTGATCTTCTCCTAAGGTGTTAGCCTCTTCAAGGATAACCCGCTCTGATACCAATTGATGTTTTATACGTCAATACCGCACAAGAGGGGGGGTGATTTGTGTGGTGTCCGATTTTCGCGTGCACTAGTTGTAGAAGGACCAGGTTCTTCTATGTGTTCAAACTCCTACTATTTGTGGAATAATAAATACAAAAAATAAAGAACACGGAGACTTTTACGTGGAAAACACCTAGCTCGAAAGGTGAAAAACCATGACCTACTTCTCAATAGGATTTTCCCAAAACTCTTTACTAAATCAGTGAGCCAAACAACATTTACAAAAACTCTTTAGTAAACCTAGGATTACATCTAATCCCTTGTAGCAAACTAGCCTCTAGCTATTCGCGACAAACTCCAAGTTAGATATAACTTGAAACACAACATACCTATTACAGACGCTTCTAGATAAAGCTGAAAAGATACAAGTTAAAATCACCTACTACAAATAAACTAGACTAAAAGACAACAGTTGGAACTGGCTCTTCTAGCTGGTTCAAGTAGCTTCAGATTCGCACACTCAAATCTCACATGAACTGCTTGCAAAATTACCTCACTAATTTTGGCTCTCAATTCTTGCTTAACTTTTGCTTTTGTGTGTACCTGTACAATAAGAACAATCTCCAATATATAGGATTAGTATATAAAGAGTTAACTAGAATTCTAATTCTATCTTCCTTGGTGGAAGAGTTCTAGTTAATCTCAACTCCTCAAATCCTTCCTTATCTTTGATTATGTTCTTACTGAATAAGGAGTCCTTCCCCTTATCATTTTGCAATCTTTTTTATCAGGAGATATCTCTTATTTTACCATATTTTATTTATCTCCTACATGTGCACCTCACGAGCCTTTGATTCTGCTTGTGTCTATGTCTACCAGTGATGGACCTGGTTCATTTCTGAGTTCCTTCGTCAATCTTCAAAACTAACCAATTTCATGGGCCAACAATTTTCTTATGAAAATTTTGGAGAAATGGTTGATAAAAACTTCTTGTTCAACTGGTTTAGTTTCAGTTAGTTTGGGCTCTTCAAGTTTGGTATAGAGTTGTTGGAGAACAAGACGGTCTAATTCTTGTCTAACATTTTCTTTATTAGTTTGAGCCCATTTTCTTTGATAACATTAAAGAAAATCTTTAGATGTTTAAAATATTGATTTATGCTAGTAGAAAATACTAAAACATCATCAATAATAAATTTTGAAAAAGGATTAAAAATACAATTCATTATCCTTTGAAATTCGAAAGGATCATTTTAAAAACTAAATGGAATTACATTCCATTCTTATTGTCCAAATGGTACCGTAAAAGCAGTTTTATATCTTTCCTTGTGATCTATTTGACTTTGCCAAAATCCTGATTTTAAATCAAATTTTGAAAAGATAATTGCAACATAAAGCCATTGAAGTAATTCTGTTTTTTTAATAGGGTATCTAATCTAGCGAAGTGCTTTGTTCAAAGGTTTATAATTGATGACTAATCGAGGGACACCTCGTTCAATTTCAGAATTTTTATTGACGTAAAAGGCACACAACTCCAAGGGAGGTTTGCTTGGAGAAATGATGTGTTTTTCAGGAAGATCGTTGATTTCTTTTTTACAGTGAATGGTTAGCTCGTGATTCATCTGGATAGGATGAGATTTTGTGGGGATAGTTTTTTTGTCAAAGTCAGGTTTGTAAGGGAGACTAATAATGTATTTCTTGCGATTCCAAAATATTGTAGGTAAATTAGCACAAAGTTCTCTTTCGATTTTGGTTTCCCAAAGTTTTTATCCTGGATTGGAGAGAAGAATCTCAAAGTTGTTGTTGTAACCTTTGGAACGCTACTTGTTCTTTGAGAGAATTGATCTGTGCTTCTTTACTTTTTATGGTAGACAAGAGCTTTGCCATCGGAGGTCTATCAAAAGGAAGAAAGGTTCTACCTCCTATACATTCAATTAGAATTCCTTGTTTTGTTACCATAAAAGGTATGAGCTCCTCGATGAAGGGAGTACCTAATATAACTGGATTAGTAAGGTCATTTACTAATAGGAAAGAACTTGAGGCTGGCAATGAGGAATTTTCTAGGGAGGTTCTAACGTCAACATTGGAGAGTTTGAAGCTAATTCCTAGTTTTTTGTCGTTAGCATCTCTAAGACCTTCTTTATTTTTTCAAAGAATTTGGTTGGATACATCTGTCAATACTTACACTTAAATGTTGTTAAGTATCTCAAAAAATCTTTCCTTAAAGATGCCTGGACTACCTATGAATGTTTTGATCATGGTATAAATCAGGGTGTTGGTTTAATCATGAATGGTAAGGACATCCTTAAGAAGTGGTTCTCCCGTTGAATCAACTTCGGCACTTAAGAAAATTTGGTTCTTATCTTCATCGCTAAGATGGGTATCACACCATCCCTTAAGTTGACCTGTGAAACCTGCTACTAAGACATGGGTAGTAAGTTGGTCAGAACAGTTATGAGACGGTCGGTATGAAATGGCTCCCATAGTCATTTGTTGTAATTTGGCCAAATATTGTATTCAGAACAACCATATATGTTCAATTCATAAATATTATTGGCATTATAATTGTTTTGCATAACATTGAGTCTTTCTTCTAAGGCTACATCAAGATGGGTAACTCTAGAATAGTAAAGTCTTTGGGGTTGACACCATTTGAAGGATCATGTTCTAACAAAGGAAATTTCTAGGGAAGGATTGTCATGGAATTGTTTTGACTGTGAATTGGTTCCTTGGTCAGAATTGACTTCACGGAGAACCTGTACAGAAGAATCGTTAGTTGGGGTATCCTGAGCTATTAGGGTTCTCTCAATTTCTAGGATCCTACGTTGAAGGTCAGAGAACTGAGGATAGTCTTTAGCTTGGTGGATCTAAAGTTTCGTAGCGAGAGTTCTAGGGATCTCATAAGATTTAAATAAAGGGATTGAAGAAGGATGTTTCTACTGAGGATATCAGTAATATTATAAGTATGGGCAACTTGAGGATGATTGGAAAAGACACTAGAGGAAGATGTAGAAGGCTTATCTATTGTTCGTTTGAATTGCTCGAGATAATACATCTTTTGCTCAGAGTCTTGGAGATTGCTTATTATTTCATGAAGAAGATCGTGTTCTTTGGAGAGAACGTTAATCGTAGGTTCCTGTTGACTAGACTGGGATGAAGATGATTTTTTTCATATACAAATTAAGTTTATGATAATAAATCAATAATGCGTGTGCAGAATTACAACAATAGGTCATGATTTTTATTATAACAAAAACAATAAAAATTAAATGTAATCTCACAAGTAAGGCCCGGAAAGAATAATATGAATGCAATCTTACTCCTACCTTATGCGGTAGAGAGAATATTTCTGATAGGCTCCCGACAGACCAACAAAGTCACAACATTAAAGAAACATAAATAATGCAATGAAAGAGTCGTAGAAAAACAGTAACAACACCAAAATAATAGCAAAATCGAACCAAAAACAACATCCTGTAATGATAAACATCCAAGAATACTAATACTAAGTAATATTAAAACTACTCAAAGGAGAGGAAGTTGTGGTACTAAAACTACTAGGTTAAATATCACAATTTTTTTATAACTTACCTTGTTCTCGTTACTTCTTGTTGTTACTGTTTTATTCTCATTTTTTATCATGTCGAGGGTTCACTAGAAATAGCCTCTTTATGTTCACTATAGAGGTAAGATATGCGTATTATCTACCTTCCCAAACCCCACTTGTGGGACCATGAATTTGTTATTGTTCTATTTTTTTTTCATAACTATGGTATTTAAAGCGTCTCTTCTGTTGAGTCGAGAGTCTCCCGGAAACAACCTCTTTAGTTTTTTCGGGGTAGGGGTAAGGTCTTCGTACACTCTACTCTCTCCAGGGCCCACTAGTTGGAATTTACTAGGTATGTTGTTGTTGTTGTAATTATGGTATTTAAAGTAGCTTGCACGTATCCCAAATAATTTCAGATGATACTTATGGGCTGTTTTTGAATTTTTTTTTAGTGATTTGAAGTGGAAGAAATTTATATTCAAGTGAAAATCTAAAAAATTTATGGTCAAACACTAATTTAAAGAAAAAGTGATTTTTTTATGCCAAACGGGCCTTGTTACCAGACTATTAGCACAAATATTAATAAATGTGGGTCAGGCCTACCTCATTAAATTAAGCATTTATTTAGAGTAGTACTAGCAAGTGTCATTCTTTATTGTTACGGCTAAAATCCTATCTGTTGTTTTTTTAGTCCATAAGAAAAAAAGAAACTACAGGGAATAATAATTGAAAGGTCATGAATAACCTTTGTTCAATAAATGTGGTGTTCCGGATTAGGTAATGCGTATCTGGGTTATTCACGGAATATTATTTTCACATATAGTCACATATCTCTATAACAATATCTTTATATAATAATCATTTTTTATAAAAATTAAAATTTTGTCCGAGCTGATTTTTTATGTTATATTTTACCTGTTTATAACATTTTTTTTACTATAATAACAACAATTATGTTTACAGCATAACACTCTTTGTAAAATTACCCTTTTGTAACAGCCATATAGAATCTTTAAGGTTACTAATAATAATTCTAATTATATGCACAAAATCTTTTTGATTGAACAAAGTTTTCTATTTTGCATGACGCATAAGATTTGAAGATTTGTACATGATACTTTTCCTTTGGACTAATGCCAAAAAATATTTATATAAATTTTTTAATTGTTAAGCTCTTAGATTATCTTCAAATGAGAATTATTGGATACTTTTTTGCTGAAAATTTGGATATGATCTTTGCCAATTCAAGCGTTATATCACTAGCAAGAAAATAAAATCTATGAAACAAGCTACAATTACAAAGTTTTTCCATTAACCTAAAAGAATTTATTTTTCTAAGTAGCTTTAAATGTGTGCCTTAGAGTTTAAATATGTATACATTTAGTTATGAATTTATTAATAATATGCTAGCTTTCTTCCGTATTTAACTAGTGAAATATGAATATTTTTCAAGATTTTGAATTTGAATAATTTTTTTATTTTTTATATGTAACATTAGAAAAGGATAAATATTTGATATTAGGATAATTTTATGTATAACGATCAAAAAATATTTAAGCGTAAAATATTGTTATAAGTGTATAACAACTATTCACTATAAAAGTTAAAAAATATCGCAACAAACGACTGAATGAAACTGTTATAGAGAAAGTTGACTGTATATCGAAAAATGCTACTATTCATCAAAATTCAAAGAAATAAAAATAAATGATCTGATATTTCTATCTCCGTTAAATGTTAAACCCGACATATCATAATTCCCAATCACTTAAATAATATTTCCTCCTCTATCAATGCAATATAATAATTTTCAAATATGAATTAAATTTATTTTAATACGGACTAAAAAGAAAATAAAAATTCACACTGTATTAAAAGAATATGGTGAGCGTCAATCTCGTTCAAAAGCTGACAAATGATGCCCAACCCTTTGACTCTTGTCTTGCCTCCTATGTCGTACGTACTTTTGCTAAGAACCATTACGACATTTATTTTATTATTTATTTCTTATCATCACTTAAATCTTAATCAATACATATCATATCCTAACGCTCACGAATCCAGATCCAAAAAAATTAGAATTGCCATAGTATTATTTTAGTAACTATTTGACCAAAGAAGTTCTATGTGATATTCTAATCTTTAAGCAACTCAATAGTGCTACTTTCGAATTTATTATTATTCTATTTTTTAATTTTGATATATATATATATATATATATACTTTTGGTCGATATTTTATTTTATATTTTTTAATATATTTTTTTAATGAAATACCGACTGAAGTCGATCGAGAATATATATAAATAGCTTTTAAATAAATAATATTTAATACTTAATTGATACACACACGTGTGTGTGCGTGTTTAAACTACTTTTATAAGGACACTATAACCTATCTGTGTATGTATATATACATATATGTGTATTGATAAAAAATATAACATCATACGTGTACAAATTTTGGATGACTCAGCCAGCCAGATGGACCAATTAAAATATCATACGCGAACACTAGATAAAGAGGTACGGTCAATGCAAGGAATTGGCCGCGGAAAGATCTTCAAAGAAGAAAAGGTACGGTCACAACGAATTCGGACGCAATAATGGGCCGATTCGAAGATCAACAATCAATGTCTTGTACGTTATGTAACTCCTAAAATAACAGTTACTATTCATCATTGTAACGCCTCATAAATGTAATAATTAAGCATTAAATAGGCGTCATGACAAGAATACAAACGTTGTACTAGGAAAACATCCCTATAAAAGGGATGAAAATGTAACAAACATGATCATCTGATTCGGAGGAAAAAAAGAAGCTATTTTTATTTTGTTGCAGTTATTGATATTTACTCTTTATTTGGTTAATTCGATTATCAGTAACCCGATTTTTCCCTAAATTAAGCTTTAGTCAAAAGAATTCATTTTTTGGTTAAACAAATTGGTTCCGTTACCGGTAATCTGATAATCATCGTTTTCACTACCAATCGATATCCTTAAAATCATGTCGAATTTCAACAACAACAACGTCAACAATAATGACGATAACAACCAGCAAGGGAGTGAAACCCCAGCTTCAACTCCTCCTCGAGGAACTCCACGAACTTCGAGAGAACCATCTCCTGAAAGAGCTGGCAATCGTAACAATAATGAACAGCCGGAGGAATCAGATCAAATAAGGCAAATGATTGCAGACTACGTAGGGCAAGCTTTGCGAGAATTTGCAAGAGGATTACCACAAGTACTTCTAATGCCACCGGCACCGCCATTAAATAATGCAATTCCAGTAGAAGACTTGCAAGTGGAGTTAACAAATTCAACAAGGAATGAAACTCTCAATACATCTCCTGAAACACGACCAGGTACGACTAGTAATTCAGAATTACAAAATTTATTGTTAACTATGCAGAAGCAGATGAAAGAACAAAACGAACGTATCGAACAAATCCCTGGTGTTCCACCTATTATCAAAGGAATTGATGCTGATAGATACTCTCAACAACCTTGGAAGCCAAGTGTAGCCCCACTACTTATACCTAAGAAGTTTAGAATGCCTGATGTCCCTAAATACGATGGAACGACTGACCCACGTGATCACGTGACTGCTTTCACTACTGGAGTAAAAGGCAACGATTTGACAAAAGAGGAAATAGAATCAGTCCTTGTCAAAAAATTCGGAGAAACACTTACGAAAGGAGCCTTAACCTGGTATGCTCTTCTCCCTGAGAACTCTATAAATTCTTTTGTTGAGCTTGCTGATTTATTTATAAAAGCACATTCTGGTGCACAAAAAGTTGAAAAAATCAATGGAAGATATATTTAAAATAAAGCAAGGAGACAAAGAATTGCTTCGTGAGTTTGTAGATAGGTTTCAAAGGGAAAGAATGCAATTACCAAGGGTGCCCGACAACTGGGCAGCTATGGCATTCACAAGCAACTTGAACGATAAAAGTTCAGAAGCCACGAGACGACTTAAAGAAAGTCTAAGAGAATTCCCAGCCACAACATGGAATGACGTATACAACAGGTACAATACTAAATTAAGAATTGAAGAGGATATAATCACACGATCAAAAGATGAAGAATATCACAAAACAAGGCAGCTAGAGTCAGAGAAAAAGTCAGGTAAAAACAAGTATGATCCTTACTTAGGATCCTCGAGACGTGACCTACGTCCTAGGTTTGAAAATACAAAACCTTCAGGAAGAGATATGAACTCATCCTCATTTAGATCTAGGAGAGATCGAGATGAACAAATTTAGAATATTACCCGAATCGGACACCATAACTTTAATATAAGCAGCACTGAGCTTGTCTCAATACTAAGAAGTATGGGATACAAGGTTAAATGGCCTAAAGAAATGCGTTCCAACCCTAACAGGAGGAACCTTGATCAATGGTGTGAATTCCATAATGATCACGGCCATAGAACGGCAAACTGTAGATATTTACAAGGTAAAATAGAACATTTATTAAAACAGGGTTATTTAACGGACTTGTTTAGTGATAAAGGTAAACATGCATATATGAAGAACAGGCAGGAGCCACCAAAGCCACCTTCCCCAAAACGGACTGTTAATGTAATACATGGAGGAGAAGAAGTAAACGGGATAATCTGCCAGTTAACTTCTAAAGTCACAAACACCAATGGAAAGCGGGTGCGAAAAGAAATGAGCAAAGAGCAAATATATTTTGATGACGCAGACTTTGGCGGATTAGCATTTCCGCATAATGACGCACTGGTAATATCCTTACTCATTCATGACACTAACGTTAAAAGAGTGTTGATTGATCCAGGAAGTTCAGTCAATATTATTTTGATAAAAGTCATAGAAGAAATGCTAGTATAAAACACAATGATTCCAAAGGTTCGATCCATATCCGGGTTCGACAATTCAACAGTGATAACTAAAGGTGAAATTGAACTCAACACTTACGCTGAAGGAGTCATCAAAAATACAAAATTCCAAGTCATTGATACAGAAATGGCGTACAACGTCATCCTGGGAAGACCATGGATTCATGATAAGCAGTTCCATCTACTTTACATCAATAAAAGAGATGCGGAAGAAATAACGAATTGTCAAACAGAGGCTTATCAACCAACAGGTATGGAACAAACTTTTGATCAGCTACATACCAAAGAAATAGATATTCTAATAGGTACGGAAGAAGATAATGACAAAACAAATCATGTAAACATCAAGAATGAGCCAGAACAAATGGACATAGACTCCAGGTCAGATTTCATTCATGAATCAGAAGAAGAAGAAGAATGTATCAAAACAACTGCTGAAGAACTTGAGGCTGTTCCCATCTCAGAACAAAAGCCCGAAAGAAAACTTTACATTGGCGTGAAATTGTTAGAAAGACTAACTCCAGAACAAAAAGGTACGTTTATCAATTATTTAAAAACTAATGAAGATTGTTTTGCGTGGTCCCATTCGGATATGATAGGTATCCCACCAGAAGTGATGACTCACAAGTTAAATGAAGATCCATCGTTCGTACCTATTAAACAAAAGAAACGAAAGCAAGGATCTTTCAAGAATCAAGTGATCGATGAAGAAATTCAAAAGCTTTTAAATATAGGGTCGATACGAGAGGTAAGTACCCTGACTGGCTAGCTAACACCGTAGTGGTACCCAAAAAGAACGGCAAATGGCAGGTATGTGTTGATTATACTGATTTAAATAAAGCATGTCCTAAAGATTCATTTCC
>ML295054.1:0-43236 GCA_005239495.1 Nicotiana undulata | reverse complement strand
TTGAGCTGGAAGTCAGTCAGCATGGGTAGTTTGGCTTATCTATCAGTTGGAGAGCGACCTTTGGCTTTGGATGTTCAGGCGTTAGCCAATCGATTTGTTAGATTGGAGGTTTCTGAGGGTGGCAGTGTTTTGGCCCATACCGTCGCTCGTTCTTCATTGTATGATCGTATTCGCGCCAGGCAGTATGATGATCGTCATTTGTGTGCTCTTAGAGATGCGGTTCGGCACGGACGTGCCAAGCAGGTCACAGTTGATGCTGAGGGAGTTTTGAGATTGCAGGGTCGTATATGTGTTCCGGATGTTGATGGCATTCGTGAGTTAATATTGCAGGAGGCCCATAGTTCCCGGTATTCCATTCATCTGGGCGCCGCGAAGATGTACCAGGACTTACGACAACATTATTGGTGGCGTAGAATNGGTTGTTGTAGATAGGTTGACCAAGTCAGCACATTTCATTCCGTTGGCGGTTTCATCTTCAGCAGAGAAGTTGGCTCAGATCTATATGAGAGAGATTGTCAGATTGCACGGTGTGCCCATATCTATCATATCAAACCGAGGTACTCAGTTTACCTCCCATTTCTAGATAGTATTTCAGAGAGAGTTGGGCACTCAAATTGAGTTGAGCACAACATTTCATCCTCAGACGGACGGACAATCCGAGCGCACTATTCACATTTTGTAGGATATGTTACGGGCATATGTTATTGATTTTGGTGGTTCATGGGATCAGTTCTTGCCTTTAACAGAGTTTTCCTACAACAACAGTTACCAGTCGAGCATTCAGATGGCTCCGTATGAGGCGATGTCGGTCCCCAGTTGGATGGTTTAAGCCCGAGGAGGCTAGATTATTGGGTTCTGAGTTAGTCCAGTATGCCTGGGATAAGGTGAAGGTTATTCAGGATAGGCTTCGTACAACTCAGTCCAGGCAGAAGAGTTATGCAGATCGTAGAGTTCGAGATTTGGCTTTCATGGTAGGAGACCAGGTGTTCCTTCGAGTGTCGCCTATGAAGGGCGTGATGAGATTCGGAAAGAAGGGCAAGTTGAGCCCTAGGTACATTGGTCCATTTGATATTTTAGACAAGGTAGGAGAGGTGGCCTACAGACTTGCCTTGAAACCACATTTATCAGCAGTACATCTAGTGTTTCATGTATCCATGCTCCGGAAGTATATTGCAGATCCATCTCATGTCCTTGACTTCAGCGGTGTCCAGTTGGACAAGGATCTGACTTATAAGGAGGAACCGGTAGCTATATTAGATAGGCAGGTTCGTCAGTTGAGGTCGAAGAGTTATCCTTCGGTCCGTGTTCAGTGGAGAGGTCAGCCTGCCGAGGCAGCTACTTGGGAGTCCGAGTCCGATATGAGGAGTCGTTACCCCCATCTTTTCTCAGACTCAGGTACTTTTCTATGTCCGTTCGAGGACGAACGTTTGTTTTATAGGTGGAGATTGCGATGACCCAAAAGGTCATCCTAAGTAATCCTAGCTAAATATGTGTTCCGAGGCCCCGAAATCCTCCGTTAATCTCACCTCGATATACGTGTGCAGCCCGGGTGTATAGTTGGGAAGCCTTTATATTGAAATTTGATGAAAAATAAAATTTATGATAATTAAATGAATAAAGTTTACTTTGGTCAATATTTTTGGTAAACAGACCCAGACCCGAAGAGTCCGTAGGAAAATATGGGACTTGGGCGTATGCCCGGAATCGAATTAAGAGGTCCCAAGCCCGAGAAATGAATTTTTAAAGGAAATTGTTTTCTGGAAATAATAAAGGAATTTGAAAATGAATTATTAAGTGAAAACCGTGTTACCGGGCCCGTATTAAGGTTCCAGAGCCCGGAACAGGTTTATTATATGTTATGTGTCTTATCTGTGAAATTTGGTGTGAAACGGACTTGAAACGACGTGATTCGGATTAAAAATGGCAAATTTAGAAGTTTATGAAGTTTGAGAAAAATTCTAAGAGTTGTGAGGTTTGATTCGATGTTCTTGATGATATTTTGGTGATTTAAATGCTTGAATAAGTTCGTAAGATGTTTTGGGAGTCGTGTGTGCTTTTGGTTTTGAGACCCGCGGGCTCGGGTGAGTTTCGGGTAGCTAACGGGGTGTCAAAGAGTCAAAAATCTTGTGTGATGTTGCAGCTTTCTGGTGTCTGGTGTTTTCTTCTCTGCGGTCGCAGAGGTCTGTCCAGGTCCCTTCCGCGATCGCATTCCTTCGACCCATGATCGCATTGTGTGACGTCCCAGTGTTCCGCGATCACAATCCTCTTCATGCGATCGCATAGGGTCAGCTAAGCTATGCTCCGCGATCGCGACTCCTCTTCTGCGATCGCAGTGAATTAGGACCAGACTCTCCGCGATCGCAACCCTCTTCTTGCGATCGCAATGAAGTAAATCGCCCAGTTAATTCTTTAAGTCAAAAATAGAATACTATTACGGGATTATCACTTTTTCACCATCTTCTTCCTCTCCAAGGCCCCATAGGCGATCCTCAAGAGAGTTTTCTTCCATAGCCACTTGGGTAAGTGATCCTAACTCTAATCTCTACCATTTTCCTTCATCAATCACTAGAATCTAGGGCTAAAAACATGGAATCAAAGTAGGAATTAGGGATTTTAGGTAGAGTTGGGTTTTTGAGAATTTTGGGTGATCCAACCTCAATTTGGGGTCGAATCTTAAAACAAATTATATATTCTAACTCGTGGGGTTGTGGTTGATCGGGTTTTTGTCCGAGCCTCGTGTTTGGACAAAGCGGGCCCGGGGTCAAATTTTGGAAAGTTAGGAAGAATGCTTTGAAATAAATAACTAGGCTGTGGGTTTAATTTATTGAGCCATTATTGATATACTTGGGTTGATTATGTCTAGATAATACCGTTCCGGAGACGGATTCTAAAGGAAAGGCTGTGATTGAGGCTTGACTTGCATTTTTGGAGCCGAGGTAAGTGTTTGGCCTAACCTCAGCTTGAGGGATTAGGTATAGAGTCTTATTTTCTATGTGTAACTCATGTCCAACGTATAGGCATGGTGACGAGTGCCTATATGTTGCGGTCAAGCATGCCCGTGAGTCAATTGTGATGAAACTTACTGCTTTCTTAATATTCACCGCACTATGAGTAATTGGTGAATTAGCAGTGATACCTTGATGTTGTTCATGACGTGGGGAGTTATTGAGTTATTTGTTTCAATTGAGGCTTTCATTGTGAAATTGTATTTCTGATGCGAGTTGGTTATAGCTGAGACCCTTGTCGGGCATTTGTTGAGTTTATAATTGATTGTTTCTCCTTGCCGGGACAATAGAATTTTATTGAGCATTTCCATGCACTTGAGACTTCTTAATGTTGACTTTCACATTATATTGTTGCAATGTTTTTATTATTTGTCGCACGAGGGGACATGCCGTGCCGACTTTTTTTTACTTATCACGCGAGGGGACATGCCGTGTTGATCACTGATCATTATATACGCACGAGGGTACATTCCGTGCCGAGTGATTGTGAGGTTATGCACGAGGGGACATTCCGTGCCGAGTGTTATTATATATGCACGAGGGGACATTCCGTGCCAAGTGTTATTATATATGCACGAGGGGACATTCTGTGCCGAGTATTATTATATACGCACGAGGGGACATTCCGTGCCTAGTGATTGTGAGGTTATGCACGAGGGGACATGCCGTGCCTTATGGTGTTCATTATATGTTTGAGAAGTTAAATTCCTGCCTTATCCTTACATTTCAGTTATTGCCCTGTTCTACCGTGCTAGCATTTTGTTGCCCTTTTTTACCCCCAGCATGTTCTCTCCGTACCTGTCTTGCTTGCTTATTTCCGTCGACATTTCTCCTGTTATTATATAGAATTACATAGGTACATATATTGTTGTCGGTCCTAGCCTCGTCACTACTTCGCCGAGGATAGGCTCGACACTTACTCAGTACATGGGGTATGTTGTACTGATGCTACACTTGCACTTCTTTATGTTGTGCAGACTACGCAGTCGGACCCGGTGATCTCTGACGGTCGGAGCATCTCATCAGTTCATACAGGAGACATCGAGGTAGACCCGCAGACGTTCGTAGGCCTTGGCGTCACCTTCTACTCTTCACTTTCAGCTTTGTCTTACTTTTTATTTCAATGACAGTCCTATGTACTTATTTTCAGACCTTTGTTTTAGTAATCTCTTAGACAGTTCGTGAGTATGTGACACTAGTTCTGGGATTTGTATATGGGTTTTATTTTGAAGTTGCTATATTATTTTTGGTGAGTTTTAACCTTCATATTGTAGACCAACGATGCCTTAGTTATCTTGTTCGTTTTAGTGGTTAATGAGTTTTATTTAGTTCAAACGTTGGTTTGTCTAACGGGTTCAACGTTAGACGCAGTCATGGCCCGAAGGTGGGATTTCGGGTCGTGACATTTTCAAACTCCTACTCATTTAGGTTCCTACAACCCCCCGTGTGAGCACTGCCTAGGGTCCTTGAGACTTCTTCGAACTCTGACACACTAGGACTGGTCTTTCAATCTTCTATGAACTAGGTTCCAGTGTGAGCATTGCCCGGGGTCCCTGAGGCCCTTGGGAACTTTGACACACTAGAAACCAATTTATGTACCATGGATGGGGAGGTTTTTTTATATCTTTGTTTAAAACTCGAGTTGAAATCTTGCCTATAGGTTAATTGCGTTGATTTATTATTTGAATGCTACTACTCGTTTAGAGATAATTCCTATAGGATTTCTTTCTGACTGTTTGTGACACTGTATTTTCATATTTTTTTGGCATACTAGAGACACTGCCTATAGGTCTTCTGTTAATTTTGCATTAGAAATCCATGTTCATGGGATCTATACATATTTCCAATCTCAACGTGCATTAGTGACCATGTCTATAGGACTCTACTTGTGTGAATTAATAAACATTCTTGGCAATTTGCTTAACAATTCTGCCCACGTGTGATTGATAGATATCATGCCTATAGGAAATAAAAATCAGTTTCAACTTAGATACCATGCCAATAGGAATAAAAGGAATCAGTTTCAAAACCTAGAAATCATGTCTATAAGATTTAAACTAATAGATATCATGTCTATAGGGGTTTAAATCAAGTCAACACTTAGAGATCATGTTTATAAGAGTTAAATCAATTCTGTAAATTAGAAAGCATGCCAATAGGATCTAAAAATGATAAAACCTATCTTTATGAGTGAAAATAAGTAACTCACTTTGAAACCATGTTATAAGTCTATAATTAACAGTTGTAGATATCATGCCTATAGGTTCTATTGATCAGTTCTGAGTTTGGCTTAGCCAAACTTGTAGGGTTACTAATGATTCTGGGCCTAAACAACTGTGATTTTTTACTACCTGAAATGCCCAGATTCAAAGCTCAATAAAACCAGTAGGAAAATATCTTGGTCCTGATGCTCGCCTTAAACAAATTGCTTCTTTACATTCTATTTCTGCTCATCTAGATATCATGCCTATAGGATTCTAAAGTCAATACAGTTTGCTGATTCTAATGCGTGCATTTGTTGTCTACTTGTGGAGGTCAATATGAGCCCTTTTTTGCTCCTTACATGATACTCCTATCTGAATTTTTGTTTGTCACTTAACTTTTCTCATTTCAAGCAACATAGTCCAGTCTAGAACCACCCTGAATAGAGGTCCTAAATACCTTCCGGACCATAGGAAAAGGAAGGGTAGCGCACGCGTAAGGCACGAGTTAGAAGCTATTAGAACGCTTAGGTAACAACTGAAAAATAGTAATTGGGTAGTGAAGGAGATGATGACCCGTGCGCTAAAACTATGAATGGCACCCCAACTTGGGGAAGTTACAAAGTATTGCATAGAATGATCTTATAGGCTAAAAAAATCTAGGACCCTTTTAATCCTGTCTAAAGTAATTTATATTTGTCTAAGTTATTTTATTTCTTTTTTAAAACTAATTTCCTTAATTAAGTTCGGTCGGGACCCACCATTGTGGACCTCGAGGGGTGCCTAACACCTTCCCCTCTAGGTAAATTCGAGCCCTTATCCGATCTCTGGTATTGCAAACTAGTTTCATGAGTTAACTGCTCTAGGTTCCCTAACACACCTTAATCCGTTAGGTGGAGACTCTTCAAATCCCTTACCCACATCCCAAAAGGAACGGAGTTGTCTCAGAAATATAGAAAAGCGATTTCGCGAGGAAAAGGGGGCGCGGCATCATGGTGACTCTGATGGGGATTCCTTAAGCTCTTACCATAACGAACCTAATTTTTGAATTAGTCTTTAAGCATGCTTCACCTGCATTCCCTTTCCCTTTCACACTTTATGTGAATTTATTTGCCTATTTTTTTAAGCATTTACGATTTCTCTTTCTTGGTTTATTACTCTTTGCTATGGAAACTGACTTGTCTTTTTGTTTTCTTTCTTAAACGCCTTTTCAATTTGTAAATACCGCATTTATCATTTTTAAACGTGCAAATACGTGACAACATGCTATTTTCTGTTGCATAAATCATGCTCAATATCATATTCCACTCGTGCGTAATCAATACCATATCAATGCTTGATGAGTGTTTGTGATGTTCCTATATATCACCCCTTTGAATTCAGAAAGGCTTATTTGCGGTAAAACTAGTCGATCAACGGTGCAGTCAGCGGTTGTCGCGCCCCTTTGTAACTTCTCCTTTCAGATTGGTCGGGGTTCTTGACATTATTGGGACAACTCATTTTCTTTTGGAAAGGGGTACGCAAGGAATCGAAGAGTCGCCACCTAACAAATTCAGGTGTGTTAGGGCACCTACTAAGGGTCATTTACAAACACGGATTTGGATAACAAGAGATAAGGTAAGGGCTTGAAATTACTCCAAGGGGAAGGTGTTAGGCACCCCTCAGAGACCACAACTGTGGTTCCCGGCCAAACAACTTTGTGATTTTAGCCGAGTAGCAGATAAGCAATTAAAGCAAGAGAGGGTTTTGAAAGAGTTCGCAGTCTAAGCACACATGTGAAAGAACATTTAAAAAAGGTTAAAGCCTAGGTATGCATATAAGGTCTTTTGACAGATTTATAGTCTAGACACATATGTAAAGGAAGGGNGGGGGGGAGTACTAGGTTATTTATCCTATAGGATCACATTGGTACAATGCCCGATAATCACTCCTCAGAGGAGGGGCTACACGTGGCATTAGCGCACCCGTCATCATATCTATATCTATCCTTTCCCACCCCTTAGCGGTTATTTAAGCGAATTTTAATTAGCGACCTCTATTGCGTGCTGTTACCCGTCCCTTCTTAATGGTCCCGGAGGAATTTAGGACCTCTACCTTTAGGCAGTTCTAAACAGACGCCTATGGTTTAAAAGAGAAAATATTAAGGTGTCAAGCAATAACACATAGGACTGTAGCAAATAAAGCAGGAAGGAGCAAATAAGAGGCTCAAGTTTACCTCTGCATATAATGCATGTAAACAACATGACTCAAACACAAATAAAGGCAGTATTATTAAACAGGAACCTAAGACATGATGTCTAGGTGAGTATCAAGAAGTAAGAGGTATGCAGACTTAGTTTTATGAATTCAAAAGCAGAACCCTAATAAGTTTCCTACTGATTTTAAACATGTTAAACATTAAGCAGCAAACACAAAGAGAGGCAGTTTAATTTTATAAGGATTAGTTACCTAAGGCTTGCCTAGGTGTGGGATAATGCGCGATTGTTACTAGGATTATTAAAGATTTTATTTATAGATTATGTTACCTACACATGTTGTTCTAGGTTTTAAGGGATACAAGGTCATTTCCAGTTTGTTTAAAAGAACAGGGTGAGACTGTTTGTATCCTTTTTTCATGCATCAATAGATAAGCTAGGTGTAACTAAGCGAGTATAAGCGAGATCCAAAAAAATGGTGTCTAATGCACATAGGAGATGCAGAATGAGGCATATGCTGAATTCCTAAAGTAGGATTTCTAAGTGCACACATGACTTCAGGATATGCAAAGTCCTAAAGCAGGATTTCTAGATTCACATAGGACTTCAGGATATGCAAATTCCTAAAGTAGAATTTCTAGATGCATATAGGTTACAAGATTGTTTATACATAATTGCACAAATAGCAGTTCGTATTAATGTCATTTATCATAGAGACAGGATTTCTAAGTGATAGTGATGGTGTTAAAACGAGATGCTAAAAAACATCACACATTAACCTAGGAACATGGTTTCTAATGCATGATATGTTTGCATGTATTGGTCCTAAACATGAATTCTATTGCACACATAGTAAATGTAAATCTAAAGCATGGTTTCTACCCTTGATATAGATAACCTATGTATCTACCCTTTCCTTTTTCACTATCCATCCCAATATTCGTTTACAATAAATTATTACAAACAATTATTGAATGAATTACATAAGTAGATAAGATAAATAAGAAGTATTACACTATAGGGATCCTACAGATAGGCCCAGATTTCAAGAGTTTCCAATGCCAGATGGTGTTTCATAGCCTTCCACATAATCCGGGTGTGTCAGAGTTCCCTAAGGACCTCAAGGGATCCCGAGCAGTGCTCACACCCAGATTTTATAACCATAGTTGAGTAAGTGCAGTGTGAAAGAGCCAGCTCTAATGCATTAGAGTTCGGAAGGATCTCATAGGGATCCCTAAGAAGTCACACATTAGAGGGGCAGAACTTAGATGTCTAAGTATCACGACACGAAATCCCACCTACAGGCCGTGATGGCGTCTAACGTTGAACCCGCTAGACAAGCCAACGCTTTGATTAAATTGACTTATTAATAGCTAGAAAAACAAAAATAACTGGAACAATTATAATAGAAATGCGGAAGTAATACAAAATGCAAGAACTAAATAGAATTCTCGTGATAATATTTCCTTAAGTACAACCCAGAAACCGGAATCACAAACTCACGAACAGTCTAAGAGTTTACTAAATACAAAGGTCTGCAATAAGTAGATACAACTGTCTTGGATTACACAAATAACACAGAAAATGAGGAAGAGGATAAGAGGTGACGCCAAAGCCTGCAGACATCTGCAGGACTACCTCGGTGTCGCCGTGGACTGAAGGATACTCCCTCGCTCAGTGTCCACTGGGTCTGATGTTGTAATATACACAACATAGAGAAGTGCAGGTGTAGCATCAGTACAACCGACCCCATGTACTGAGTAAGTGCCGAGCCTAACCTCGGCGAAGTAGTGACGACGCTAGGACACGACAACAAATAACACCTGTGCAGTTCAATAATATAACAGGAAGTAATAACACGAAATAAACAAGTAATACAACTACGGGGGAGAACATGCTAGGGATAAAGGGGCCACAACTGCTGAAACAACAGAACAAGATGATGATTGAAGTTTAGAAATAACAACAGGAATTTAACAGCTCGGAACAAGTAATTAAACAGAAAAAGGCACGGCATGTCCCCTCGTGCATAACCTCACAATCACTCAACACGGAATGTTCCCTCGTGCATAAATAAGTAAATCACTCGGCACAAAATGTCCCCTCGTGCAATAACATAAAATCACTCGGCACAGAATGTCCCCTCGTGCAATAATAGAAAATCACTCAGCAAGGAATGTCCCCTCGTGCATAACCTCACAATCACTCGGCACGGAATGTCCCCTCGTGCATAAATAATAATCACTCGGCACAGAATGTCCCCTCGTGCAATAATAAAAAATAACTCGGCACGGAATGTCCCGTCGTGCATAACATAAATAAAAGCAACAATTGGACAGGAAAATACAACAATAGGAAACCTCAATTACACAGAAATATTCAACAAAGATTCTATCGTCCCGGCAAGGGACTCAGCTATAACCAATATCACTCAAAGGTATAATTCAACAATATAATCCTCAACTGAACGAATAATCAAATAAATTTCCACATCATTAAATACTATCAATATATCACTTCCAGAATGATAAGAAATCTGTAACATAGAGAATATCAAAGAACACAATGAAAATTATCAAGTTCGACTCACGGTCATGCTTGACCACAACATATAGGTACCCGTGACCTCACCTATACATTGGACATGGATTAACACATAGCAAATAAGACTCTATACATATTCCCTCAAGCTAAGGTTAGGCCAAAAACTTACATCGGCTCCAAGAATACAAACCAAGCTTCTAACACCGCTTTTTCTCTTGAATCCAACTCCGAAACAATTGTATCTATACATAATCGACTCAATAACATCAATAATTACTCAATAATTCAATACCAAAGCCTAATTATAGAATTCCCAACATTCTTCCGAAAATTCAAAAATCCGACCCCGAGTCCGCTTGGTCCAAACACGAGATTCGGACAAAACCCCGATCACCCATTCCCCCACGAGCCCGAATAAACATTTTGTTTTGAAATCTGACCCCAAAACGAGGTTGAATTCCCAAAAATTCAAAAAGCCCTAACTCTACCCAAAACCCCAATTTCTACCCTTTAATTCCATGATTTTAGGTCTGGAATCCGATAATAGTTGATGAAAATGGAAGAAAACGAGTTAAAGGTCACTTACCTAAAAGGCTATGGTGAAGGAGTTCATCAAAATTTGCCCAAGGAGGTGTGGAGAAGAAGGAGGTAGTGGAAAAATGTGAAATCCCGTAATGGGTTCTGTTTTGGGTGTTTAAAAATAACTGGGCGATTTTGTACTATGGGATCGCGGGGCTAAGGGTGCGATCGCATAGTGGAATTGGGCTAACGCTGTGCGGTCGCGGATGTAAAGGTGTGATCGCACTGGGTTATGGATCTCCACCCTATGCGATCGCGGATGACTTTGTGCGGTCGCACAGGGTAATTACCAGCCCCCCCAGCTCTCCTACACACCTGTGCGGTCGCAGACTTACTTACGCGATCACACAGTGTAACTGACCCCTCCCCCTCCACAAGGCTATGCGATCGCGACTATACCTATGCGATCGCATAGAGTAAAACACCAGACACAAGAAAAATCATTTCACACCAGAAATTTCCTAAGTTTAGCACCGCGACACCTACCCGAAACTCATCCGAGCCCTCGGGGCTCAAAACCAAGTATACACACAACCTCATAAACATCCTACGAACTTATTCAAGAAATTAAACCATCAAAATAACGTCATAAACACTTAATTAAGCCTCAAAATCTATAGAATTTCTCAAAAACTTCATTAGCCTTCAAATTTCCTATTTTTAGTCCGAATTACCTCAAACTAAGTCCGTTTCTTACCAAATTTCACAAGTAGCACATAATAACCATATTGAACCTGTTTCGGGCTCCGGAACCATAATACGGGCCCAGTAACACAGGTTTCTCATCAAAGTTCTTTTTCAAAACCTTTATATTTTTAAGAAAACAATTTTCTTTAAAAACTCATTTCTCGGACTTGGGACCTTGGAATTCGATTCTGGGCATACGCCCAAGTCCCCTATTTTCCTACGGACCCTCCGGGACCGTCACATCACGGGTCTGGGTTTGTTTACCAAAAATGTTGACCAAAGTCAACTTCATTTAATTAATTATCATAAACTCAATATTTATTCAATTTTCCACATAAAGGCTTCACAACTAGGCGCTCGAGCTGCACACACACATCGAGGTGAGATTAATGGAGGCTTTCAGGGCCTCGGAACACAAATTAAGTTAAAATTACACAGGATGACCCTTTTGGGTCAACACAATCTCCACCTCTAAAACAAACATTCGTCCTTGAACGGACATAGAAAGGTACTTGAATCGGGGAAATGATGGGGATATCGGCTCCGCATATCGGACTCGGACTACCAAGTAGCTACCTCAACAGGCTGACCTCTCCACCGAACATGAATCGAAGGATAACTCTTCGATCTCAACTGACGAACCTGCCGAGCTAATATGGCTACCGTCTCCTCCTCATAAGTCAAATCCTTGTCCAACTGGACACCGCTGAAGTCAATTACATGAGATGGATCTGCAATATACCTCCGGAGCTTAGATACGTGAAATACCGGGTGCACAACTGATAAACTCGGTGGAAAGTCAAGTATGTAGGCCACTTCTCATACCTTATCCAGAATCTCAAATGGACCAATGTACCTAGGGCTCAACTTGCCTTTCTTTCCGAACCTCATCACGCCCTTCATGGGCGACACCCGAAGAAATACCCGGTCTCCTATCATAAATGCCAAATCTCGAACTCTGTGATCCTTATAACTCTTCTGCCTGGACTGAGCTGTACGAAGTCTATCCTGAATGATCTTCACCTTGTCCAAGGCATCCTTGACTAACTCAGAACCCAACAATCTGGCATCTCCCGGCTCAAACCATTCGACTGGAGACCGACACCGCCTACCATACAACGCCTCATACAGAGCCATTTGAATGCTCGACTAATAGCTGTTGTTGTAGGCAAACTCAGCTAAGGGCAAGAACTGGTCCCATGAACCACCAAAGTCAAAGACACACACTCGTAGCATATCCTCCAAGATCTGAATAGTGCGCTCGGACAGTCCGTCCGTCTGAGGATGAAACGCTTTGCTCAAATCAACCCGTGTGCCCAACTCACGCTGAAATAATCTCTAAAAATGGGAGGTAAACTGAGTTCCTCAGTCTGAAATAATGGATACGGGCACACCATGCAATCGAACAATCTCTCTCATACAGATCTTTTCCAACTTCTCCGTTGAATATGAGATTGACACAGGAATGAAGTGTGTTGAATTGGTCAGCCTATCCACAATAACCCACACCGCATAAAACATCCTCTGAGTCCGTGGTAGTCCAACTACAAAATCCATGGTGATACACTTCCACTTCCACTCGGGAAGCTCAATCTGCTGAATCAAACCACTAGGTCTCTGGTGCTCGTACTTAACCTGCTGACAGTTCAAGAACCGAGCTACATAAGTTACAATATACTTCTTCATCCTCCGCCACCAATAATGTTGCCACAAGTCCTGGTACATCTTTGCGGCGCCTGGGTGAATGGACAACCGGGAACTATGGGCCTCCTGCAATATCAACTCACGAATACCATCAATATCAGGCACACAAATACGGCCATGCATCCTCAGAACTCCCTCATCATTATCTGTGACCTGCTTGGCACCTCCATGCCGGACTGTATCTCTAAGAGCACATAAATGACGATCATGTAAAGACCCGTAAAATTTCATGTCTAAAATAATGCCCGAATAGGTCCCTGTGTTGTTATAACTGTAGAAATTATTAAAACGGACCCACTTTGAGTAAAAAGTATACCAAAACTTAAAAGATAAAATTTTCCAGGATTAGCGCGTTATGCGACGCACAATGCGATCGCATAATAGGTATGAGGACCGCATAGTGGTCGCATACTTGGACAGGCTACTGTCCAAATTGAGGACAACTATGCGGCATAGAATGCGATCGCATTTTGGGTATGCGGACCGCATAGTTGTCGCATTCTTTCCCCATGGTTTTTTTAGGGATGTTATGCGGCGCACTATGCGATCGCATAACAGGTATGCGGATCGCATAGTGGTCGCATGCCTGTGCAGATTGTTTTCCAATTTTGGCCAATTTGAGGGCCATTTCTGCAACAGGTATGCGGACCGCATAGCAGAAATGCGATCGCATTCCTGACCGCATTTCTGTGTTGGGGGTCCTATTTTCTAAATTTAAAACCCGACCCCCTGTTTATTAAAACACTCCTTCCCTTCATTTTTAAGGATTTTCTGACCAAGAATAGAGGGAGAAAAAGAGAGTTCTTGAGAGAGAAGGTTTCAACATCATCCAATTCGATTTTCAAAAATCACTCAAGCCTAGAAGTTTTTGAGTTATTGTCATCTTCTTCACTCAAAGAGGTAAGTCTTCACCCAGTTTCCCCAATTTCTCAGATTTTGGTTAAGAATAAAGCACACATAGGTTGGTTCTTGAAAATTAAAGTTGAGATCTTGCATGCATGTGAGTTAAAATCTTTAATCTAGTAAAGGAAACAAGTTTGGGTAATTAATCTCAAAAAGAGGTTAGTAATCTAAAGGGGGTCTCATAGTGTTTGATAAAATGCCCAATTGAATTCAAGCTTCCTAATTCTAAGGAGAATATGTCACATTGCGGAATAGATTGACGGTGCTAGATGGTCCGGTGATTTGTGATAGAAATTAAAAAGGGGGAAATTAGACTCGAGGTATGTATGGCTAACTTTAATCTTTGTAGTGTCACATTGTAGTGTCCAAGCATTCGGTATGAGTTTCTTGCTGAGTATATGTGAATTGATTGTTCTGAAGTACTGGGCTGTAAGATTTCGTTCTCTTATTCTCTCAGTCGAGAATCATGTTAATTGATACTGTGAAAGATGATTTTCTTGTGATTACACTATCATGTGCAAGGTTTGTTAAACGCTTGAATATGTTGGTATAAAAGAATGGTAGAAAACCCAAATGTATGAATGTATCTAAGTGCTAAGGGCTGTGTAACAAGTGATGAAAAAGGAGATGTGAATTGACTTAATTGAACTAAATGACCATGGTAATATTGTACATGACCCCTTGTTAAGCAAGGTTTATTGTGCCTTAGTTTTATACGGATTGTTGGTCGTAATGAATTTGTATTCTTTTTGATAGGAATCCTTGTGATTGAATTATTGATTGATAAAGACTATTGTGAACACATGATTATTCGATTGTTATGAAAGTTACTCTTGATGATATGAAGCCTTGTGAGTGAATTTTGGGTTGTTATTATTTTCTATGAAATGTGATTGTTCGGTGGGATCGGGTTGCACGCCGCAACACGAGGTAATTAGGGTGGAGAGGTAACAAGGGTGGAATGTGAATTGTATGGTGGGATCGGGTTGCACGCCGCAAAAGAATGTAATAAGGCTGAAATGTGATTGTACGGTGGGATAGGGTTGCACGCCGCAACGGGAAGCAATAAGGGTGGAAATGTTTAAAAGCAATAAGGGTGGAATGTGGTTGTGTTGAAATGAGGATCTGTGAAACTCTTGGTCGTTGTTGTTTCTGTTTCTGTGCAATACTTGTTGGTTCCATTAACTGTCTCTTATCTGTGTATTGTTTGATTTTACTTAGAGTAAAGCTTGTTCATACATACTAGTACTATACCACNGGGGGGGGGGGGGGGGGCTACATCTTTTATATGGATGCAGGTGGTTCCATAGCAGGTAGCTCAGACCGATGTTAGTGGTGCCTCCTCTTCATATCTTCAGTAGTTCTGGTGAGCTCCATTTCCTCTCGGGGCCGTGTGTAGATTGTACCATACTCTTTTGCTTATGATGTAAAAGGTATAGTCAGGGCCTTGTCGCCGACAAGTTTATATGAAACTCCTATAACTCTTAGAGGATCCGTAGACACTGTGTGGGTTGTATATACATATATAACTATTTTGGGCGATAGTTGTATTCACTCGTAAATTAGGATCATAAATCAGAAATGTTGTATGTAACTTGTATGTTTTGGATTACCTATTGTTGAAAGTTAAAAGAGGAAAAATGGAATCATGTTGTAAATTGTACTTTGAATCTAGATTGTCTAACTCACATGGAATAATGAACGTTGTGAAAACAGGGCAATACGTTGGGTAGGAAAGGCAATCCAGGTCCGCTTGACTGGGTTAATCTGGTCAGGCGCCGGTCTCACCTCGATTTTGGGGCGTGACAAACATGGTATCAGATCATAGGGTTTTAAAAGTGTCCTAGGATGTCTCGGAGCCGTGTCTAGTAGAGCCCTTCTTATCGGTGTGTTGTCGACCATATCTATAATTAGGGGGCTGCATGGACATTTAGGAAAATACCCTTTCATTGTTACTTTGTATCTTGCGATTAAGTGAAAGGTGAGAATGTCTCTATCTAACTCATGCATTGTCCTAATTTTCAGTAAATGGCGCCCAAGAAGAGAGCTCGGCTTGGCCTAGAGGCCAATGCCACCCCAAGTGTGTCCATAAATCCTTTATCTAATGGTGCGGATGAGAATGATTCCCCGACCTTGAATCTTCATGACTCCTTCGTGCCAGGCCAGTCTATCCCTATTCCTGCTCCAGCGGAGGGTACTGAAATCCCTCCCGCTGGTGTTCCTGATCCTTCCTTAGTCCCAGCTTCCGGTCACAAGTATTCTGACTGTCCAATCGCATGATGTTTATACTCTTATTGATCCCGGGTCTTCATTGTCATAGGTTACTCCATGAGTTGCTTCGAGCTTTGGGATAGAACCCGAATAGCTTCATGAGCCGTTCTCGGTGTTGACTTTGGTTGGTGATTCTATTACAGCCGCGCGAGTCTATAAGAATTGTGTTTTCACGATGTGTGGTCGAGATACCATGGCCAATCTTATTGAGTTAGGAATGTTAGATTTTGATATGATCATGGGAATAGATTGGCTTTACTCGTGCTTTGTTAAACTCGACTGCCGAACAAGAATTATGAGGCTCGAGTTTCCTAATGAGCCAGTTCTTGAATGGAAGGGGAATGATGTTGTGCTGAGAGATAGGTTTATTTCCTATCTTAATGCCTCCAAGATGATCCGGAAGGGGTGCATCTATCATTTGGTCTGATTTGCGGACACCACTTTAGAGATGCTGGCTCCCAAGTCCGTGCCGGTTGTGAATGAGTTTCTTAAAGTGTTTCTGGATGAGCTTCCTGGAATTCTGCCTGATAAAGAGATCGATTTCAGGATTGATGTATTGCCAGATACGTAGCCAATATCTATTCCACCGTACAGGATGGCGCCAGCAAAATTAAGAGAGTTAAAAGAACAATTGAAAGATTTATTAGAAAAGGGTTTCATTCGGCCAAGTGTGTCGCCTTGGGGCGCACCGGTTCTTTTTGTCAGGAAGAAGGATGGATCGCTTCGAATGTGTATTTATTATCGGAAGCTCAACAAGGTCACCATCAAGAATAAATATCCACTGCCTCGGATAGTTGATTTGTTCGATCAGTCGCAAGGTGCCAGATTCTTCTCAAAGATTGACTTACGGTCCGGGTATCACCAGTTAAAGATCGGGGAGCAGGATATTCCTAAGACCGCCTTCTGGACTCGTTATGGGCACTTTCAATTTCTGGTAATGTCTTTTGGGCTAACCAACGCCCTAGCAGCTTTTATGGATCTTATGAATCGGGGTTTCAAGCCGTTTCTTGACTCCTTCGTGATAGTCTTCATTGATGATATCCTTGTCTATTCGCGAAGTCGGGAAGATCATGCTAATCACCTCAGGGCAGTTCTGCAAACTCTTCATTAGCACCAGTTGTATGCAAAGTTTTTGAAATGTGAGTTTTGGCTAGAATCAGTCACCTTTTTGGGCCATGTTGTTTCTAGGGAAGGGATTCAAGTTGATCCCCAAAATATCACAGCGGTGAAAGATTGGCCTAGACCAACGACCCCGACGAAGATTCGCAGTTTCTTGGGTCTAGCTGGGTATTATCGAAGATTTGTGGAGGGATTCTCTAATCTCCCCTCACCATTGACTAAGCTGACGCAGAAAGTAACCAATTTTCAGTGGTCCGATGCTTGTGAAAAGTGTTTTCAGGAATTGAAATCAAGATTGACTTCGGCACCGGTGTTGACCTTCCCAGAAGGTACATAAGGATTTGTGGTTTATTGTGATGCTTCGAGGGTTGGTTTGGGGTGTGTGTTGATGCAATGTGGTAAGGTAATAGCGTATGCTTCAAGGCAGCCTAGGAATCACGAGAAGAATTATCTGACACATGATTTGGAACTCGCAGCGATTGTGTTTGCATTGAAAATCTGGCGGCATTATCTTTATGGGGTCCATGTGGACGTGTTCACAGACCACAAGAGTCTTCAGTATCTATTCAAGCAGAAGGAGTTGAATTTAAGGCAGCGAAGGTGGTTAGAATTGCTCAAAGATTATGATATGCACATTTTGTACCATCCAGGAAAGGCGAATGTTGTAGCCGACACTCTTAGTCGAAAATCCATGGGTAGCCTTGCATATTTAAAGCCGGTCAGAGGCCTTTGGATCGAGAGGTTTATCAGTTGGTCAAACTTGGGGTCTGTCTTTCGACCTCAGATGAGGGGGATGTCGTGGTGCGTAATGGAGCGGAGTCTTCGCTTGTAGAGGAAGTCAAGGAAAAAAAATTCAGAGATCCATCATTGGTGCAATTGAGGGAAGCAATTTTGAATCACAAGGTTCCAACTTTTTCACTCGGCAATGATGACGGTGTCTTGCGGTGCCAAGAAAAGTTATGTGTTCCAGATGTGGATGATCTCCGGGAGAGGGTAATGGCAGAGGCTTATAAATCCAGGTATTCTGTTCACCCAGGTTCTACGAAAATGTATCGTGATCTCAAGGAAATTTATTGGTGGAATGGTATGAAGAGGTGTGTGGCAGACTTTGTGGCTATGTGTCCGAACTGTCAGCAAGTGAAGGCTGAGCATCAGAGGCTTGGTGGGTTGACACAGCTTATAGGAATACCGATGTGGAAATGGGTGATGATCAATATGGACTTTGTGGTAGGGTTACCTCGCACTCAGCACAAGTTTGACTCAATTTAGGTGGTAGTGGATCTTACCAGTCAAGTCCACCGATACTGCAGAACAGTACGCTCAGTTGTATATCAAGGAAATAGTCAGACTCCATGGCAATCCAGTTTCTATTATCTCGGATCGAGGGCCCCAGTTCACAGCTAACTTTTGGAGGAAATTTCAGCAAGGTTTGGGTACTCAGGTAAATCTCAGCACATCTTTCCACCCACAGACGGACGGTCAAGCGGAGCGGACTATTCAGACGCTTGAGGATATGTTACGGGCTTGTGTTTTGGATTTCAAAGGTAGCTGAGATGATCACTTGCCGCTTATAGACTTTTCTTACAACAACAACTTTCATGCTAGTATTCAGATGGCCCCATTTGAGGCATTGTATGGAAGGAGATGTAGATCTCCGACTGGATGGTTTGAGGTTGGTGAGGCCGAATTGTTAGGACCAGATCTTGTGCATCAAGCTATGGAAAAAGTTAGAGTCATTCAGGAAAGGATGAAAACTACTGAAAGTCGTCAGAAGTCCTATGTGGATGTTCGTCGTACGAATTTGGAATTCCAAGTACATGATTGGGTATTCTTGAAGGTGTCTCCCATGACGGAAGTGATGCGGTTTGGGGAGAAAGGGAAATTGAGCCCCAGGTATGTCGGGCTATATCAGATCGCTCAAAGAATGGGACGGGTGTCCTATCGGCTGGAATTTCCCCCTGAATTGTCATTAGTACACTAGGTGTTCCATGTGTCTATGTTGAAGAAAGTGGTTGGATATCCATCCGCCATCATGCCAGTTGAAACTATTGAGGTTAATGAAGAATTATCGTATGAAGAGGTTCTGGTTGCTATTCTTGATAGGCAAGTCCGTAGGTTGAGGAACAAAGAAATTGCTTCAGTTAAAGTCTTGTGGCGAAGTCAACAAGTCGAGGAAGCCACGTGGGAAGCGCAAAATGAAATGAAAGAAAAATATCCCCATTTGTTTGAACAAGTCTAGTAGTGATCGTGAGAACTGCCATCTCTAAGTGAATACACCTTTGTGTTTAATTTTGTGCAAGCACACTTCACTCTCCTAATTTCCTTATTATTGTAACATCTCAAGTTGTGCCATATTTGTGTATGTTGTGATTATATGGAAAATGTGCAGCTCTTTGAGGTAAGCTAAAATTATGTGCAATTCATGTGGTAGTTAAATGATATGCAAGTTGTGGTGTTAACTGAATTATGTACAAGCATGTTGAAGTAATTGAATTGTATATGATTTGATGGGATAACTGAATTATGTGAAAATTGTTGGAGTAAATGAAATTATGTGAAACTCATGTGATGGTTAAATGATTAATTGAACTGTAGATTGGTAATGATTAATTGAAGTGTATACAACATGTTAAAGTAATTGAATATATGCAAGTTGTTGAGGCAACAACGTTATGTACAAGTTGTTAGAATAACTGCATTATGTAGCATTAAATTGGAAATATGTTTCGGGGGCTCTCTGAAATGTATATAGGCTTAGTACAAAGGAAACTCTAGCGAAATTTTCAGAAGATATCGGAGTTAGTGAAATTTGGGGGTTGGCATATTGTGTTTTCAAAACTAAGCGATTTCCCGATCCTCATTCGAGGACGAATGATTTTAAGTGGGGGAGGATGTAAAGACCCGTAAAATTTTATGTCTAAAATAATGCCCGAATAGGTCCCTGTGTTGTTATAACTGTAGAAATTCTTAAAACGGACCCATTTTGAGTAAAAAGTATCCCAAAACTTAAAAGATAAAACTTTTTAAGAATTGCGCGTTATGCGACACACTATGCGATCGCATAACAGGTATGCGGACCACATAGTTGTCGCATACCTGGACATGCAACTGTCCGAATCGAGGACAACTATGCGGCCTAGAATGCGATCGCATTTTGGGTATGCGGATTGCATAGTTGTCGCATTCTTACCCCATGGTTTTTCGAGGGAGGTTATGTGACGCACTATGCCATCGCATAAGAGGTATGCGGACCGCATAATGGTCGCATACCTAGGCAAATTGTTTTCCAATTTTGTCCAATTTGAGGGCCATTTCTGCAACAGGTATGCGGACCGCATAGCAAGAATGCGATCGCATTCCTGACCGCATTTCTGTGTCGAGGCTCCTATTTTCTAAATTTAAAACGCGACCCCATGTTTAATAAAACACTCCTTCCCTTCATTTTTAACGATTTTTTGACCAAGAATAGAGGGAGAAAAAGAGAGTTCTTGAGAGAGAAGGTTTCAACATCATCCAATTTGATTTTCAAAAATCACTATTTCCTTGAAATTTTCGAGTTATTGTCATCTTCTTCACTCAAAGAGGTAAGTCTTCACCCAGTTTCCCCAATTTCTCAGATTTCGGTTAAGAATAAAGCACACATAGGTTGGTACTTGAAAATTAAAGTTGAGACCTTGCATGCATGTGAGTTAAAATCTGTAATCTAGTAAAGGGAAACAAGTTTGGGTAATTAATCTCAAAAAGAGGTTAGTAATCTAAAGGGGGTCTGATAAAATGCCCAATTGAATTCAAGCTTCCTAATTCTAAGTGGAATATGTCACATTGTGGAATAGATTGATGATGCTAGACGGTCCGGGGATTCGTGATAGAAATTAAAAAGGGAGACATTCGATTCGAGGTATATATGGCTAACTTTAATATTTTTAGAGTCACCTTGTAGTGTCTAAGCAATCGGTATGAGTTTCTTGCTGAGTATATGTGAATTGATTGTTCTGAAGTACTGGGGTGTAAGATTTCGTTCTCTGATTCTCTCAGTCGAGTATCATGTTAATTGAAACTGTGAAAGATGATTTTCTTGTGATTACACTATCACGTGCAAGGTTCGTTAAACGCTTGAATATGCAGGTATAAAAGAATGGTAGAAAACCCAAATGTATGAATGTATCTAAGTGCTAAGGGTTGTGTAACATGTGATGAAAAAAGAGATGTGAATTGACTTAATTGAACTAAATGACCAGGGTAATATTGTACATGACCCCTTGTTTGGCTAGGTTTATTGTGCCTAATTTTATACGGATTGTTGGTCGTAATGAATTTTTATTCTTGTTGATAGGAATCCTTGTGATTGAATTATTGATTGATAAAGAGTATTGTGAACACATGATTGTTCGATTGTTATGAAAGTGTACTCTTGATGATATGAATCCTTGTGAGTGAATTGTGGGCTGCTATTGTTGCTATGAAATGTGATTGTTCGATGGGATCGGGTTGCACGCCGCAACACGAGGTAATAAGGGTGGAGAGGTAACAAGGGTGGAATGTGAATTGTACAGTGGGATCAGGTTGCACGCCGCAATAGAATGTAATAAGGCTTAAATGTGATTGTATGGTGGGATCGGGTTGCACGCCGCAACGGGAAGCAATAAGGGTTGAAATGTTGAGAAGAAATAAAGGTGGAATGTGGTTGTGTTGAAATGAGGATATGTGAAACTCTTGGTTGTGGTTGTTTTTGTTTGCAATACTTGTTGGTTCCATTAACTGTCTCTTATCTGTGTATTGTTTGATTTTACTTAGGGTAAAGCTTGTTCATACAAACTAGTACTACTCCACAGTATTAACGCCCCTTTTTCCGGGGGCGCTACATCTTTTAAATGGAAGTAGGTGGTTCTATAGCAGGTAGCTCAGCCCGCCATTAGTGGTGCCTCCTCTTCATCTCTTCAGCAGTTCTGGTGAGCCCTATTTCCTCTCGAGGCCATGTGTGGATTGTACCATTCTCTTTTGCTTATTATGTAAAAGGTATAGTCGGGGCCTTGTCGCCGGCAAGTTTATGAGAAACTCCTAGAACTCTTAGAGGCTCCGTAGACACTGTGTGGGTTGTATATACATAAATAACTATTTTGGGCGATAGTTGTATTCACTCGTAAATTTGGTTCGTAAATCAGAAATGTTGTATGTAACTTGTATGTTTTGGATTACCTATTGTTGAGAGTTAAAAGAGGAAAAATGGAATCATGTTGTAAATTGTACTTTGAATCTATATTGTCTAACTCACATATAATAATGAACGTTATGAACACGGGGCAATACGTTGGGTAGGAAACGCAATCCAGGTCCCCTTGCCTTGGTTCATCTGGTCAGGAGCCGGTCTCGTCCCTCGATTTTGGGGCGTGACAGATCATCATACTGCCTGGCCCAAAACGATCATAAAATGAATAACGCGACACAATATGGGCCAAAACACTGCCAGTCTCCGAAACCTCCAATCTCATAAATCTGTTGGCCAAAGACTGAACATCCAAGGCAAGCAGTCGCTCTCCGACTGAAAAATAAGCAAGACTTCCCATACTAGCTGACTTCCGTCTCAAAGCATCGACCACCACATTGGCCTTCCCCAGATGATAAAGAATGGTAATGTCATAATCCTTCAACAGCTCTTACCATCTCCTCTGCCTCATATTCAACTCTTTCTGCTTGAACAGATATTGCAGACTCTTGTGATCTGTGAACACCTAACATGGCACCCCATACAGATAATGCCTCCAAATCTTCAATGCATGAACAATAGCTGCTAACTCCAAATCATGAACTGGATAGTTCTTCTCATGCACCTTCAACTGACGAGAAGCATAAGCTATAACCTTGACCTCCTGCATCAACACTGCACCAAGTCCAACCCGTGAAGCATCACAATACACGGTATAAGGCCCTGCACCTGTGGGAAAAATTAACACCGGTGTCGTGGTCAAGGCTGTCTTGAGCTTTTGAAAGCTCGCCTCACACTCATCAGACCACCTGAACTGGGCACCCTTCTGGGTCAACCTGGTCATCTGGGCTGCGATAGATGAAAAGCCTTCCACAAAGCAGCGGTAATAACTTGCTAAGCCCAAGAAACTCCGAATCTCTGTAGCTGAGGTGGGTCTAGGCCAATCTCTGACTACTGAAATCTTCTTGGGATCCACCTGAATACCCTCTACCGACACAACATGGCCCAGAAATGCCATCGAACTCAACCAGAACTCACACATAGAAAATTTGGCATACAACTGACTATCCCTCAGAGTCTGGAGGATGACTCGAAGGTGCTGCTCCTGCTCCTCTCGGCTACGGGAGTATTTCAATATATCATCAATGAAAACAATAACGAACGAGTCCAAATAGGGTCTGAACACTCGATTCATCAACTCCATAAAAGCATTGGGGGCATTTGTCAACCCAAATGACATCACCAAGAACTCATTGGGGGCATAGTGCGAAAGGCTGTCTTAGGGACATCAGACGCCCTAATCCTCAGCTGATGGTAACCAGATCTCAAGTCTATCTTGGAAAACACTGTAGCACCCTGAAGCTGGTCAAATAGATCATCAATCCTCGGCAAAGGATACTTATTCTTAATAGTAACCTTGTTCAACTGTCGGTAGTCAATACACATCCTCATTGAGCCATCTTCCTTCTTGACAAATAATACTGGGGCACCCCAAGAAGAAACACTAGGCCTAATGAAGCCTTTATCCAACAAATCCTGCAGCTGATCCTTCAACTCCTTCAACTCTGGCGGGGCGATACGATGCGACGGAGTAGAAATAGGCCGAGTGCCTGAGCCAACTAAATGGAAAAATCAATATCCCTGTCGGGCAGCATGCCCGACAGGTCAGTAGGGAATACCTCTGGAAACTCACAAACCACGGGCACAGACTCCATAGAAGGAACCTCGCCACTAGAATCACGAACATACGCCAAATAGGCCAAACAACCCTTCTTGATTATGCGCCGAGCCTTCATATGTGAAATAACTCTATCGGAAGAATTTACTAGGAGTCCCACTCCACTCCAAATGAGGTACTCCCGATAAGGCAAAAGTCACAGTCTTGGCATGACATTCCAGAATAGTATTGTAGGGAGATAGCTAGTCCATCCCCAATATAACATCAAAGTCAACCATATCAAGAAGCAAAAGATCTACCTGAGTCTCCAAACCACCAATAACCACTAAGCATGAACGGTAGACTCGATCTACCATAATAGAATCACCCACTGGTGTAGACACATATACAGAAGTACTCAGGGAATCACGCGGCATACTCAGATAAGGGGCAAAATATGAAGACACATAGGAGAATGTAGACCCCGGATCAAATAAAACCGAAGCATCTCGACTGCAAACTGAAACCGTACCTGTAATAACTGCATCAGAGGCCTCAACCTCAGGCCTGGAAGGAATAGCATAGCATCAAGGAGGAGGCCCCCCAACCTGAACATCTCTTGGTCGACCTACTGCAGGCTGACCTCTACCTCTCGTGGCCTGTCCTCCACCTCTATGAATCTTACCTACACCTCTGGCACCTCGACCACCTCCCCTAGTTGACTGAGGTGGTGGGGGTGCACTTGATGCGGGAACCATAGCACGGGAACCCTGATACTGAGGACCATCAAAACCTCGGGGGAAAAACCTAGAAATATGCCCCGTACCACCGCAAGTGAAGCAAGACCTCGATTGCTGAGAATACTGACCCTGGAACTGTTCCTGATGACCAGAATGACCATCCCAAAATCTCTCAATCAGGGGTGCACTTATAGGAGCTGGTGGTGCACCGTAGGATACCTGAAGTGCCGACTGATAAGGCCTAGGAGGATGCCCTCTGCCAAAAGAATCTCTTCCTCCAGATGAGGCGCCACTGAACCGGCCGAAATGACGAGGTCTCTTGTTAGACCCCTGACCACTATCCTGTGATAACACTATCTCGATACGCCTGACCACATCGACCGCATCTTGAAAAGAGATATCAGTACCTGTCTCCCTGACCATCTAAAGTTTGATAGGCTGAGCTAGACCCTCGATAAACCTCCTCACTCTCTCTCGATCAGTGGGGAGTATCATAATAGCATGATGGGCCAAAGTGATGAACCTTATTTCGTATTGTGTAACATTCATAGATCCTTGTTGGAGACGCTCAAACTGCCTCCGAAGATCCTCCCTCTGAGTAACTAGAAGAAACTTCCCCAAGAATAACTCGGAGAACTGAGCCCAAGTCAAAGGTGCATACCCAACTGGTTTGGTCAAGCAATAGTCTCTCCACCAAGTCTTAGCGGTACCAGAAAGATTAAATGTAGCAAAATCGAACCCATTGGTCTCCACAATGCCCATGTTCCGAAAGACCTCATAGCAACTGTCCAAGTAATCCTGGGGATCCTCTGATGGTGCACCAGTAAAAGTAGTAGGAAACAACTTGGTGAACCGATCTAATCTCCATATGGCATCTGCCGACATAGATGCTCCCTCAACTGTCGGTGCTACAATATCGGGCTGAGCTACTCTGACTGTCTGAGGTACCGGAATCTACAACTGAGGAGCTAGCTGCTTTGGGGTGCGGGTAGCAGGAGTCTGGGGCCCTCCCCCAGCCTGAGTGACGGCTCTTGCAGTAGGAAGAAGACTGTTCTGAGCCACGCTCTCCATAAGTCCCACTAAGCGGACAAGAGCATCTTGAAGAACCGGGGTGGCAATGAACCCCTCTGGGACTTGAGCTGGTCCGACTAGAACCGTCTGAGTAGGAACCTCATCGGTAAAGTCTACCTGTGGGTCCTCTACTGGGGCTGCTACTCTGGGCTAAGCTCTGCCCCTGCCTCGGCCTCTAGCACGGCCTCAGCCTCGTCCTCGGCCCCTCGTAGGAGCTGCAACATGAGGATCGGGCTATTGATCGGTAGATGAGGAAGCACGCGTTCTCGCCATCTGCAAGAGAATAGAATAGAAACTGAATTAACATTTAGAATTCAAATCACACGACAGAGAAGAAGAGGAAGTGAAGTTATTCCTAACTTTTCAGCCTCTGGGATAATTACAGACGTGTCCGTACCGATCCCTCAGACTACCAAGTTTGTCCGTGAATTTTGAGATCTAAGCAACCTAGAGCTCTGATACCAACTTGTCACGACCCGAAATCCCACCTACAGGTCGTGATGGCGTCTAACTTTGAACCCTCTAGACAAGCCAACGTTTTGATTAAATTGACTTATTAACAGCTAGAATAACAAAAATAACTGGAACAATTATAATAGAAATGCGGAAGTAATACAAAATGCAAGAACTAAATAGAATTCTCGTGATAATTTTTCCTTAAGTACAACCCCATAAACCATAATCACAAACTCACGAACAGTCTAAGAGTTTACTAAATACAGTGGTCCAAAATAAGTAGATACAACTGTCTTGGAACTACACAAATAAGACAGAAAATGAGGAAAAAGGATAAGAGGTGATGCCAAAGCCTGCAGACGTCTGCAGGACTACCTCGGCGTCGCCGTGGAATGAAGGATACTCCCTCACTCAGTGTCTACTAGGTCCGATGTTGTAATCTGCACAACATAGAGAAGTGCAGGTGTATCATCAGTACAACCGATCCCATGTACTGAGTAAGTGCCGAGCCTAACATCGGCGCAGTAGTGACGAGGCTAGGACACGACAACAAATAACACCTGTGCAGTTCAATAATATAACAGGAAGTAATGAAAGGAAATAAACTAGTAATACAACTACATGGGAGAACATACTTGTGATAATGGGGCCACAACTGCTGAAACAACAGAACAAGATAATAATTGAAGTGTAGAAATAACAACATAAATTTACAGCTCAAAACAAGTTATTAAACAGAAAAAGGCACGGCATGTCCCCTCGTGCATAACCTCACAATCACTCAGCACAGAATGTCCCCTCGTGCATAAATAAGTAAATCACTCGGCACAGAACGTCCCCTCGTGCAATAATAGAAAATCACTCGGCACGGAATGTCCCCTCGTGCATAAATAAGTAAATCACTCGGCACAGAACGTCCCCTCGTGCAATAATAGAAAATCACTCGGCACGGAATGTCCCCTCGTGCATAACCTCACAGTCACTAGGCACAGAATGTCCCCTCGTGCATAAATAATAATCACTCGGCACGGAATGTCCCCTCGTGCAATAAAAGAAAATCACTCGGCACAGATTGTCCCCTCATGCATAACATAAATAAAAGCAACAATTGGACAGGAAAATACAATAATAGGATACCTCAATTAAACAGAAATATTAAACAAAGATTCTATCGTCCCGACAACGGACTCAGCTATAACCAATCTCACTCAGAGGTATAATTCAAGAATATAATCCTCAAACGAACAAATAATCAAATAACTTTCCACATCATTAAATACTTTCAATACATCACTTCCAGAATGATAAGAAATCTGTAACACAGAGAATATCAAAGAACATAATGAAAATTATCAAGTTCGACTCACGGGCATGCTTGACCACAACATATAGGTACCTATCACCTCACCTATCCATTGGACATGGATTAACACATAGCAAATAAGACTCTATACCTATTCCCTCAAGCTAAGGTTAGGCCAAACACTTACCTCGGCTCCAAGAATGCAAATCAAGACTTTAGCACCGCTTTTCCTCTCGAATCCGACTCCTAAACAATTGTATCTATACATAATCGACTCAATAACATCAATAATTACTCAATAATTCAATACCAAAGCCTAATTATAGAATTCTCAACATTCTTCCAAAAATTCCAAAATCTGACCTCGAGCCCGCTTGGTCCAAACACGAAGTTCGGACCAAAACTCGATCACCAATTCCCCCACGAGCCTGAATAAACATTTTGTTTTGAAATCCGACCCCAAAGCGAGGTTGAATTCCCAAAAATTCAAAAAGCCCTAACTCTACCCAAAATCCCAATTTCTACCCTTTAATTCCATGATTGTAGGACTAGAATCCGATAGTAGTTGATGAAAATGGAAGAAAATGAGTTAAAGGCCACTTACCTAAAAGGCTATGGTGATGGATTTCTTCAAAAATTTTCCAAGAAAGTGTGGAGAAGAAGGAGGTTGTAGTAAAGGTACGATCGCACTGGGTTATGGATCCCCACCCTTTGCGATCGCGGATGACTTTGTGCGGTCGCACAGGTTAATTACCCACCCCCCAGCTCTCATACACAGATGTGCGGTCGCAGACCTATTTGCGCGATCGCACAGTGTAACTGAATCCTCCCCCTCCACAAGGCTATGCAATCGCGACTATACCGATGCGATCGAGACATAAGAAAAATCATTTTACACCATAAATTTCCTAAGTTTAGCACCCTGACACCTACCCGAAACTCACCCGAGCCCTCGGAGCTAAAAACCAAGTATACACACGACCTCATAAACATCCTACGAACTTATTCAAGCAATGAAACCACCAAAATAACATCATAAACACTGAATTAAGCCTCAAAATCTATAAAAAATTTCAAAAACTTCATTAGCCATCAAATTTTCCATTTTTAGTCTGAATTACCTCAAACTATGTCCGTTTCTTACCAAATTTCACAGGTAGCACATAATAACCATATTGAACATGTTCCGAGCTCCGGAACCATAATACGGGCCCGGTAACATAGGTTTCTCATCAAAGTTCATTTTCAAAAACCTTTATATTTTTCAGAAAATAATTTTCTTTAAAAATTCATTTCTAGGACTTGGGACCTCGGAATTAGATTCCGGGCATATGCCCAAGTCCCTTATTTTTCTACGGACCCTCCGGGACCGTCACATCACGGGTCCGGGTCCGTTTACTAAAAATATTGACCAAAGTAAACTTTATTCAATTAATTATCATAGACACAACATTTATTCAATTTTCCACATAAAGGCTTCCCGGCTACGCGCCTGGGATGCACACCCACATCGAGGTGAGATAAATGGAGGTTTTCAGGGCCTCAGAACACAGATTAAGTTAAAATTACACGGGATGACCCTTTTGGGTCATCACACTAAGAGTAGAGTAAGAGTGCTTGACATAGTTTTGGAAAGATTGAGTAAGAAAAACAATTTGAAAAGAGACTAATTTGAAACAATTTTGTAAAAGAAGTAACAGAAGGAGTTTATTCAATGAGACGGTTTGAAAAGGGAAGGGCAATCAAAATAACATACGCATCTCAGGATCAAAACAGGTTCAACATCATACATAGAACAAAGAATCAAGACATGTTAAGCAACCACAAGCAAGGGTAATGGGAATTGGGGACAAGTATAGAGAATATAAGGGTAAGCACATAGTGGGCAGAGGTACACATAGGTACAAAATTAGAGAAGTCCTAAGGGGTTCAAGGGATTAAGGTACAACATGTATTTCAGAACTACATAGAACTAAGTAATCATAAAGTACAAATTGTTTTGCCACAAAGGTTCATGCAAGTAACATAAGTAAAGTAGAATCATATTGAGATATGCTATAGGGGGTACATTTTTATAAGCATGCTGAGTCTAATAGAGGGGAATTCATAACATGCTAGGTGAACAATAGTGCAGCCTGGTCAAGTACAAACTTCGCAGCAAAACCATAAGTAAAAACATGCCAGAAATAAGATGAATCGATATAGTAAAAGAAACATATTGTTTTTGAGACTTAAACGGAAATCAAGACATACCAGTATAGAAGAGAGAAAACATAGAGTGAAGAATCAAAGAGTATAGTAACCAGAGAAAAGAGCAGAATAGAACTTTTGTATAAGAGAGAGAGTTTTTAACAATCTGTTCATGTCTGTGCTAATGAAAGAGCAACGTACTTATAGTTTTGAAACCATGTAGCAAATAAGGCAAGAATCATAGTTATTAATAATTATAGAAATATGTACCAATTAGAATCAAATCAGCATAAGCACTTCCCTTAATCAAGGAATTAGACTCAAACGTTAATAGACAGTGGTAAATAAGGAATGAGATCATGTAAGACTGAACATGACACATAAGGAAATAAGCATAGTACAGATCATGTAATAGAGGCTAGGTTCGACAAGCTCTAATTAAGGAAAATGTCTAAGAATCAAGTTGACAGCATAATCAATCACAAAACAAGGCAAGAGAATATTTAGAGATTGAAATTAGTAGAGAACAGAGTGTACCAATCACATGTAATCAGGGATTCCATTAAAAGGTAACATTGACCAAAGGAAAGTATCACAATTGAACGAAGCAAACATAACCTAACCAAGGATAGTGTAAAAGAATCACATAAATCAAGGATTCAAATTAAGAGAAGGTACTGATGAGAGGAAATAACACAAATTGCTACAGATAAACGAGGAAAATAACAGTATAGATTAAAATCAGCAAACCTAATCATCATAGCAAAGTTAAAATCACTAAGAATAGGGGATTCAACCAGGAAATAGTACCAATTAGAGGAAATCACCACAAAGTTTCTGGGAATAAACACATAATAGGCATGAATAGCCTAAGTCATAAATCCTAACAAGCAAACATAGGGTAAAAATCACAAAATCAGGGGTTCACATAGAGCACATAATAAGTGATTTGAAGGAATTAACAGAACAGACACAAAGAGCGGAAACCCTAATAAAAAAAATAGAGTAATATCACTGAGCACAGAATGTTCATGATAAACAAACACATATGAATGTTAATCGAACATATACTCAAAGACGGACTCAGAATCACCGATTAAAAACCAAGAAACTTAGGGCTTTAGCATAATAACTCAGTTAAAAGAGAGAAACATAGATATACATTTAAAAATGATGAACACCATAGAAGAATACTAATAATCAGAAGAAAAACCGTTTTTGAAAAGGGGTTAAGAACTCTAATTTGAAGATGAAGAGTCATTTTGAAAAAATCGGAAAATCTTTTAGGGAAACAGTAAAATAACTCATAATATTCCCAGATCTATTAAAAATCTAAGAAAATCAGGAGATAGTGGTTAGGGTTTCATAGAGACAACCCAAAGAGACAGAGAAATGGCCTAGAAACCACAGGCAGAGCCGGAGATGGTAGAATCTTACTCGGATGGTCATGAACGGCCTGAGAATGGCATCAAAACTCATGGGAGGTGAGTGAACCGCCTTCTGGTTCCCTTGAGGACCTCAAGACAGCAATACCCAGCGTAGGAAGTAGAGCCACGAGGCTAGGAGGGTGGTGAGACCACCATAGTCACCGACAAGTTGTCGGCCGGTGATAACCATTAGGTTCTAGCAGAGAGCATTGAGAAGGGTGAGAGAGATGAGAGATGTAACGGCGGAGAGAATGAGAAGGGGAAATGAGAGGGGGAAGGGTAGTCTTTAGGGTTAAATTAGGAATGGGGAGATCTGGATTGTTGATCAAAATTGATCAACGGCCGGGATTAAATCAGGTACTAGGTCGGGTGGATAAGGTATTGGGCTTGGGGTATTTGGGCCGTTTTTAATTGGGTCGGGGTCAGATGTGATTAGGCTATAATTGAAATAAGAGTGGCTATTTGTTAAATACCCAATCAAATTAATAAAACAATTTATAAAATAGCTAATAATTGAACAAAAAATGAATTTCACGCATAGAAAATAGCTAAAAAAATAACTACTTAGTATTTTAAAGACAAATGATTAATTTCGGGATAAAAATAACATAAAATCATATGATTGGGCTATAATTGCAACGTTATTGCAATTATAGCCAAAAGGTACCAATTTGGCTAATTGTGAAATAATTTGGCCTTAATAGGACCCTAAATAATTAATGAAACCAAAAATGCTCTTGAAGTCATTTGTAATGCAATTTTATAATTATTTCTTGGAAACAAAATGCTGGATAAAATAATAAAAAATATAGAAAAATTATGGAAAAATATCAATTGCTATTGATACATGATTTTGAAGTTATATATGCAATTTAAAATATATTTTGAGGAAAAATTGGGTATCAACAGCTGCCCCTCTTTATCCGGAAAGGATGAAAGAGTTTGTCGGGTTAAGACATGATGGCCAATTTTAACCGAGCGAAATGGTTTGAGATATTTAGGCCGCACCCTGGCTTCTGAGCTGCCTACATATCCGGGTTTTACAGGAATCAGGCCATATGTAGTTCCGTAGTCATCGGCGAAGTATACAGGTGAAGTTATTGCAATAACTGCCGCAACATCTAGGGCTGGATGTGTACTCGGTTTACAGGAATGGTTATGTTTGATATGGCTGGGAGAACTAGAGCGAGATCGCTCCTGCTGGGATAGTCGTCGCTCGCCGGGTTACCTGCAAATAAAAGCAATGCAAGCGTATACTGTGCATAAATTTAAAAATAATGCAATTTGCCGTTGGACTATGAATGTTGTCTTCGGGCGGTTAAGGATGACGTCCTCAGACCATGACGTCCTGGGCCATGAATTGTTTGATGGGATATTAGCATGCCATGAAATGATGTTCTCGGGCCATGAAGATGGTGCCTCCGAACCATGACGCCTTTGAATAATGATATAAAACATTGAGAGATCCTCAGGCCATGACATGGTGTTCTCGAGCCATGAAGATGGTGCCTCCGAACCATGACGCCTTTGAATAATGATATAAAACATTGAGAGATCCTCAGGCCATGACATGGTGTTCTCGAGCCATGAAGATGGTGCCTCCGAACTATGACTTCTTTGGATAAGTTGGCGATATTTCAGCCCATGAGATGCAATAGTATGACTTCTACAAGACAGAGCTTAGTCTTGGGAAATGGAGGGCAGAGCTTAGCCCGAAAAAGAAGCGAAGTCAATAATGCTTGAGAGACAGAGCTTAGTCTTGACGAAAGTAAATTGGAGGTAGAGCTTAGCCTTATGCAGAGGGAAGACAAAAAGTTAGCCTTACGCAAAGTGAGGTAGATCTTAACCTCATGCAGAATGGAGACAGAGCTTAGTCTCATGCAAATGGAAGGCAGAAGATTAGCCTTATGCAGAGGAAGGAAGAAAGTTATCCTTATGCAGAGGAAGGCAGAAAGTTGGCCTTATGCAAGTGGAAGGCATAAAGTTAGCCTTATGCAGAGGAAGGCAGAAAGTTAGCCTTATGCACAGGAAGGCAAAAAGTTAGCCTTATGCAAGTGGAAGGCAGAAAATTAGCCTTATGCAGAGGAAGGCAGAAAGTTAGCCTTATGCAGAGGAAGACAGAAAGTTAGCCTTATACAGATGGAGGCAGAGCTTGGCCTCATGCAGAAGATTAAATAATAAATGACAGTAGAACTTCTTAGCTGGTAGTAGATTGTGGTATTGCGATTGTTGTGAGCCTTGTGACTCCGGAGCACGTTATCCTTTGTGCTGATAGCAAATATCGGTAAGTGCGATAGTTTTTGTGACTTTGAGAAAGTTCGTTCTTTGTGCAGACAGTGAACTTTGGCATTTGCAACTGTGTTGAAATTTGTGACTTCTCTGCGTGTTTATTCTTTGTTCCTGCATCCAAAGAAAAGTCGCGAGTTCTGTAAATGGGGGAGGTTGATTTGTATTCCTGCCGGCTCCGCTTGACTCATGTGCTTGGTCTGATGATCTTGTTCATATCATCGGGGTAGCGTTTGCTAAACAGAGCTATATTTTAAAAATAAGCATGCAAGATTTTGTAAAACATAGTATAGGATATATTTTGAGAAATTTAGATGAACCGACGACTGTGACACGGTTCAAGACATCACAACCTCTCATACTACGGAATTTTGAGGGTCCTCCTCAAAATTCTGCCCCAATTAGATGGGTTGAAGACTCTGACTGTTGCGCATGATGTGATCGGCTGAACTTGCTTCGGAATTTTGAGTGTCCTGCTCAAATTCTGCCCTAGCACAACTACATAATCAGCACCGAACGCTGAGTGGGATCGAACCAGAAGTCATCCACAGGATCGAGCTAGTGCCTGAAAGGTCGAACACCAATGAATCGGGGATTGACCCCACCATTATGAAAATGCTCGAGGAGCTCACTAAACGAATTTAATAAGGAGAAAAGAAAATTGAGGCAAATGACAAGAAAGTAGAGATAGACAACTCCCGTATTGACCAAATACTGGGGGAACCACCTATTTTAAAAGGTATGGACTAGAAGCAGTTCGTGCAGAATCCGTTGCGCCCAGGGGGGGGGGGGGTCCGAAGCCTATTCCGAAGAAATTATGCATGCTAGAAATCCCCAAGTACAATAGAATCACCGATCCTAATGCATGCCACCTGTTATACAAGCGCAATAAAGGGGAATGACTTAAAAGATAATGAGGTCGAACATGTTCTACTGAAGACATTTGGAGAGAATCTATCGAAAGAGGCAATGATATGGTATCACAATCTACCACTTAATTCCAGTGATTCCTTCGCCATGCTTGCAGACACCTTCCTAAAGGCACATGCCGGAGCAATAAAGGTTGCGACTAGGAAGTCGGACCTCTTCAAGGTGAAACAAAAAGACAACGAAATGTTGAGGGAGTTCGTATCTCGGTTCAAGATGAAACTCATGGAACTACACCAGTTACAGACGATTGGGTTGTTCAAGCCTTTACTCAAGGTTCGAACGAATAAAGCTTGGTGGCATCACGACAACTAAAGCAGAATTTAATTGAATATCCAACGGTAACCTGGGTCGATGTACATAATTGGTAACAATCAAAGATCAGGGTCGAGGATGATCAATTGGGGACCCCTTCCGATTCCGTTTATCCGATTAGGCCCGTCGGCAGAACTTAAAAAGATATCGATAAAGAACCTCGGTCGAATAAAGATCGATATCAACCATACAACACAGATAGTAGAAGCAGCGGCCCAGGACGCAATCCATCCGAAGTGATCGAAGGAACGATTGAGGATAGAGCTCTCGAGAACTCATGAGAAAAAGTGGCTTCGATAAATATGCCGATCCCACAGAGGCACCACGATTGTCACAATACAACTTCAGCGTCCACACATCAGGTGTTGTGTCAGCCATTGGGAGAATAAAAGATACTAGATGGCCCAGACCCCTACAGTCTGATCCATTCCAAAGAAACCCCAATCAAATATGCAAATACCATTATACATATGGTCATAGAACCGAAGGCTGTAAACAAATAAGGGAGGAGATGGCTCGTCTGTCCAACGAGTCACCTTCTAGAATTCTTGAGCGACCTAGCTAAAAACGATCAGGAAGAACCACAACATGTGATTCACATGATCGTTGGTGGGGTCGATATTCCATAAGGGCCCATGTTCAAATGCACTAAAGTATCAATCACCAGAGAAAAACGAACTCGAGACTATGTACCAGAAGGCACTTTATCATTCAATGATGATGAAGCATAAGGGATCTCACAACCCCACAATGATGCATTGGTAATCTCTATCCTTATGAATAAAATTCAAGTTAAATGCGTTTTAATTGATCCGGGAAGCTCATCCAGTATTATTCGATCGAGGGTCGTGGAGTAGCTCAGCCTACAAGATCAGATCGTATCCGCAACTCAGATTCTCAATGGTTTCAACTTGGCAAGTGAAACAACTAAAGGTGAAATCATTTTACCAGTAAACGTGGCTAGGACTATTCAAGAAACCACGTATCATGTGATCGAGGGCGATATGAGACACAACGCCCTGCTCGGAAGACCCTAGATCCATAACATGAGGGTGGTCCCCTCAACACTTCACTAAATGATGAAGTTCCCGATGCCAGATAGAGTAAAAACGGTGTATGGGGAACAACATGCTGCCAAAGAGATTTTTACGGTCGATGACGTAATACCGGTATCAGTGCTTTCGTCAACAAAGGGATCGGAGTCCAAATGAAAAAAGAAGCTAAATAGAAACCACAACCACCAGCCTCGACTGATTCGAATAAGTAGGTAACTCACGTGGACGATTAGCGTAATAGGATGTCGAAATCAGTGTGTACGATATCGACTATCAACCCCGAATGACCATCAAGTCTCAAAGCTTAGCGGACTTCGCGGCCGACTTTACGCTAGCCCTCGTACCCGATGTCGAAAGTAACTGTTACTGAAAACAGGTACATCATCGGGGTGTAGACCCCATTCACAGATGTCACTTCAAACGTTAAAGGGTCCGGGCTAGGCATTATTTTGAAGCCGCCCACAGGCAATACAATTAGACAATCTATCAATACTTCCAAGTTGACTAACAATGAGGACGAGTATGAGGCCATGATTTCAGGTTTCGAGCTAGCTAAGAATTTTGGAGCATAGGTCATTGAGGCCAAATGTGGCTCCCTACTTGTCGTAAACCAGGTCAACAGAACATTCGAGGTTTGAGAAGATCGAATGGAGAGGTACTTGGACAAACTATGGGCGACACTACATCGGTTTACATAATGGACCCTACAACATGTACCTCTAGAAAAGAATAGTGAGGTCGACGCCCTTTCAAATTTGGGGTCATCTGTCGAAGACGACGAAATTAGACCAGGGACTACAACTTTCAAGATCAGTAATCGAAGAAGGCCATGCCGAAATAAACTCCATAAGTCTAACCTGAGACTGGAGGAATAAATATATCAAGTACCTAACAAACGGGAAACTTCCATCAGATCCTAAGGAATCGAGGACGCTACGTACGAAGGCCGCACGATTCACATTGGTCGAATATGGAACACTATATAGAAGGTTGTTCGATGGACCGTTGGCAATATGTTTGGGTCTCGGAGATACCGAGTATGTCATACGGGAAATTCACGAGGGCACTTGGGGGAATCATTTCGGTGCCGAATCATTGGTTCACAAATCATTAGAGCAGGATATTATTGGGAAAATATGGAAAAGGATACAAAAGAGTTTGTTTGAAAGTGCGAACGTCAAAGTTATGCGCCGATGATTCATCAACCCGGAGAGAAACTCCACTCAGTCTTATCCCAATGGCCATTTATGAAATAGGGAATGGATATTGTCGGCCCTCTCCCATCAGCCCCAGGTAAAGCTAAATTTATTTTATTTATGACTGACTATTTCTCTAAGTGGGTTGAAGCACAGGCTTTCGATAAAATCAGAGAGAAAGAGGTCATAGACTTCATCTGGGACAAATTATATGCCGACTCGGGATGCCTACCGAGATCGTATGCGACAATGGAAAGAAATTCAGCGGTAACAAAGTGACAAAGTTTCTCGAAGAGCATAAACTAGAAATGATCTTGTTAATGCCATATCATCCTAGTGGGAACGGACAAGCTGAATCGACAACAAGACCATCATTCAAAATCTAAAGAAAAGATTGAACGACGTTAAGGGAAAATGTAGAGAATATTTCCTGAAGTCCTTTGGGCGTATCAAACAATGTAAAAATACAGTACAGGGGCAACACTGTTCTCTTTAGTATATGGAACTGAAGCTATGATTCCGGTCGAAGTTGGGGAACCTAGCGTCAGGTTTCGATATGCAACGACATGGTCAAATCGCGAGGCTATGAATATAATCTTCAAATTGCTAGATGAAAAATAGGAATCCGCCCTCGTTCGAATGGCCGCACAAAAGCAGCGGATTGAAAGGTACTACAACCGAAGAGCTAGTCTTCAACACTTTAAAATCGGGGACTTGGTTTTGAGAAAGGTCACCCTCAATACTGGAGACCCTAATGAAGAAAAACTTGGCCCGAACTGGGAGGGACCGTATCAAGTCCTCGACAAAGGGATCCTACAAACTTGGCACGATGAACGGCGAACAATTACCAAATAAATTGAATATATCACTCCACAAAGGATATTATTGCCAAGGTATGACCTTTTCCTTTTTTATTTTTATTTTATACTAACCGATTACAGGTGTTCTGTCATAGACATTGGAGTATTCTTCAACATGAAGTCCTTAGGTCTGAAAGCACACATTGCACTCTTTTTCCCTTTTGTCCCAAATGGGTTTTTCCGGCGAGGTTTTTAACAGGGCAACCATTGTTCGTGCTAACTTAGACCAATTCAACAGTACCTGAGACTTCTTTACAATAAACCTCGAATACTGGGGGGCATCACCCTCGGATGATTACAAGAAAAATACTTCGTGTCAACGGGGTCTCCATAGGTAAATTTTGTAAAGGGCCAAACGGTCGAATGAACCCTGTCCATGTAGGCGGCGGAGCTCCACCAATTGACCTCAAATTTTAACCCTATGGCCTTCTTCACCTCCTCAATCACCTCCCATGGATAGTTTCCCCAAAAACCCAATTGATTTGCTTCAACTTCAGATCTGAAATCTTGAAACCCTAGAAAATCCACAACCGGCCGTTTTAGAGGGAATCAGTGGCTCAGACCTTCATGAGTCAATTGCTCTTGACTAGAGCAATAGATTCACGAGGGTTTGAATCATTTTCAAACCCTGCCGGAGTCCGGCCAAAATCTGGTGACTTCATTTCTCCGGCCAAACCTTTTTTTTACCGGTATTCTTCTTCTTTCCTTAACTTCCTATGAAATACTGAAACAAAAAATCATGTTAAAACCTGGGCATATTAATTTCTATTGTTGTTAGGTTATTTTCATCTCAAGTAGTCATTGTTTCTCCTATTATATGTATTTTCCGTATCTGCGATCAAATATATAAAAAAAAGAAACCTAAAACTATTTTGATTAATTTACCGTTTGGTTACGATAAACTATTTTGCACGTGTTGTTTTGGTATGCCATTGGCACATGGAAGTCGTATCGGTTACAGATATTCTGTTTGAATTAGGTTTAGTCTTGTCTCCCCTCTCCTAAATACCCTGTCTTAATTGTCGTCACCATTGCTTCTGCAGTCTTTTCCTCCTCATGTTATTTGTTGTTTAATCGATTAATTGGATGAGTAGTTAGTTTTTCCATTTAGATGACTGTACCTCTTGATTCAGGGTATAATGCTCATCTTCATACGATTACCAGTGTTAGATTAGGAGCATACAACTTTACTAATTCCTGATTGTATGCCTGCCCCATGGTTAACTATTGCATGGATGATCTGATTATCTTTGAGATTGAGTTAGTTGACTAGCTGCTTAGTTAATTGAGAGACTAGCTAGTCTTGTATCAGTGTATGGTCATGGTTTGACCTAGATTAATCAAGTTTGACTTAGTTAATCATAACTTCCAAAAAGTAACTTGTTTAATAGGTTAACCTAGTCTAATAGTCTCTTAAATAAATAACTAAGTCCTAAAATCTGTCTAAAATAATTAGTTTAAGTAAAATGAGAATTTGAAGTTAGTGACGATGATTTAGACACAATGGATAACGACCCGAACCCACAGGCTCAAAAGAAACTTGACCAGATCGAGATGGACACGGTGAAAGCTGAGGCAGAAGAATGGAAGAAAAACATGGACCGCCTGGCCACGAAAAAGAAGACTGGTTGAGAACAATTGGCTTCGACTGAGGTCCAGATCCGGGCTGCAAAAGAAAAGGCCTGGGTGCAGGCTAAAAAGATCGAGAATATCTAGTCACAACTGGGTTCGGCTGTCTCCGTCCAAGAAAATTTGGCCAAGGAACTTGAGGTGGCCAAGTCGAAGATTGTTGTGGTTAAGGCCGAGGCTGATGAGAGGGTGGCCCAGCATAAGGTCGATGCCGAGGTAGCTCAGGACCAAGTGAAAAACTTGGTGGAGCATATGAAGTGGAAATACCGAAGGGAGGCCATCGAGGGAGTTCGAGCTCGGAGATCATTATTATCTAGTTTTTGTATGATTTCGTGGAAAATTCATTGGAAATTCTCCAAAGTTTCATAAAACCTAGGTTACTACTCTAACCCTTGATTTTTCACTAATTAGGTAGTTAATCTAGCTAGGAATTCATACATTAGACTAATACTAGGGTAGAATTCACTTACCTTTCAGTAGCTAGGTCGTGGGGATCTTCTCCAAGCTCTCAAGGTCTTTAATGGTGGAAAGAAATGGAGAAAAATGAACATTTCCCGTGTTTAAAAGAACACACTGCCTACAGTGGTTCCGCACCTGCGGCTCAAGGACCGCATCTGGGGTCTTGCACCTGCGAGCAAAGGCTCGCACCTGCGGAAATGGGATAAGGGGGCAAAACTCTCACATGCGGAGTGGAGACCGCACCTACTGCTCCGCTCCTCCGAAATATTTTCTGCACCTGCAGAGAAGGGCAGCCTCACCTGGGGCCGCACCTGCGAGGCCTGGACCGCATGAGCGGTCTCGCACCTGCGACTAGGTTACCGTACCTGCGGTCACCCCAGATCAGGTGCACCAGCAACTGCTTCAGCTGGTTTTTGGCCTCGTTTGGTACCGGGGAGGCACCTGGGCCTACCCGAGCCCCTGTCCAAATATACCAATAAGTCCCAAATCATAATACGGACTCGCTCGAGCCTTCGGAACACCCAAAACAATGCATAAACTCAAAATCACACCTCAAAACCCCTAGAATCAAAACTTAAGAACTTCAAGTTCTTGAATTTGTTACCAATGCGCCGAACCAACCTATACAACTCGGAATGAGAACAAATTTTGCGAGCTAGTCATAAATGACATAACGGAACTATTCCCGGTCTCAAAATTCTGTTCCGACCTCGATAACACAAAAACACGTCCCAAAGCACAATATGAACTTCAGGAAACCCTTATTTCGCTATTGGGCGCCGAAATGCTCCCGTGTCATACTAAACACATTCCGAACATACGCCGAAGTCCGAAATCATCATACGAAGCTACCGAAACCGTCGAAACTCGATTCCGAGGTCGTTTACTCAAAATGTTGACCGAAGTCAAACTTAGCCTTAAAGGCCAACCTTAAGGAACCAAGTGTTCCTATCTCACTCTAAACACTTCAAAATCCCGAACCACCCGTCCCCCCAAGTAATAAATCATAATAAGCCTCTACGGGAAGTTTCATTTAGGGGAACATGGCCCGATAATGCAAAACGACCGGTCGGGTCGTTACATATAAAATAAATAAATAAACCGACCACAAACTAATTATATAAATAACTCTAAGACTACCCTAGGGTATGGTGTCACAACTCACGAACTACTAAAGAATACTACAAATAATGGGCTGAAAGAAATAATATAACTGTTTTGAGAAAATATAAAACAATCTCTACGAACTAAGAGAAGACTCTCGGGATCTGCGAACGCCAACAGATATACCTCGTGTCTCCGGATAATAGATAGCTCCTACTAAAAATCCCTATTGCTGGCTGATACCTGGATCTGCACAAAAGAGTGCAGAGTGTAGTATCAGTACAACTGACCCGATGTACTGAGTAAGTGCCGAGCTTAACCTCGACGAAGTAGTGACGACGCTAAGGCGGGAAAATTATAACTTAACCTGTAACAACGTATATATAATAAAGCAATAAAATAATTCTACACAAATAAGAAAGATAAACTGCAACAATAAATAAAGTAACTCAATCGCCTATTCCAAGCCTCAGCTGTAACAAAGATCTCACATTAATTTCCAAACTTCACTTTAAAACAACCGTATGAGCATAATATGAGAAACAGTAGAGTAAAACAATAAATTTCCCAAATCTTTGTATTTAAAATCAGTAAAACATAAATATCCTCCCTTATCATTGTCTTGTTGCGGCGTGAAACTCGATCCTACCTGTCCACCCTTATCACTATCATTTATTTCGCCTGTCCACCCTTATCACTATCATCTATTTCACCTGTCCAATCTTATCACTACCATTTATTTCACATGTACACCCTTATCACTATCTCGTTGTCCACCCTTATCACTATCAATTCATTTATTTATCAAAAACTTTCCCAATTCAGGCCAAGCCTTTCAAAACACTTTTTATCTCAACAATTGTAAACAGAAAAAATGTACTTCTCATAAACTCATCAATATTATCACAAAAATGGAACCAGCAGGAATACATATATATCTCGTAAAATAATGACAACCCACTCAATCTTTATGTACCATAATAAGCCAGGGAAAAACACTAATACTTTTCCAAAAAATACTTGCAACGAGACTTAACAATAAATTACCAAGCCAAGTAATCATAGAAACAACAATGAACATAAAACAATTAAAACATGAAGAAATTAGATTGGAAACGAGGAAGGGATCATGTACGCAGGCAATTTGGTGGTGCATAGATACTCGTCACCTCACCTATACACCACACACATGCAATTTAACATAACAATTACGTCGGGGATTCTTATTCCCTCAATTCAAGGTTAAACCAAGCACTTACCTCACATTCGCAGGCCACTCACTGCTCAATTATAGCTTTTCCTCTTGAATTCACCTCTAATACCCTCGAATCTAACCATAATTAACTTAGAATCATTAATTAATGCTAAAGGAACTAACTTTACTGAAAATTATAATTTTTCGTAAGTTTTCTAAAAAAAAATTAAGATCCAACCTCGGGTCCGCTTGGTCCAAACTCGGTGTTCGGACCAAATTACGTTTACCCATTCACCCACGAGCCCGAATATACAATTAGTTTCTAAATCCGGCCTCAATTCGAGGTAAATATTCGATTTTTACTAAATTCCCTAATTCTACCCAAACCCTGAATTTTTACCATGAAAATTCTTAGTTTTTGATTTAAATGTGATGAAAAGCATTGGGTAATTGAAAGAGTAAAGTTTAGAATTGATTACCAACAACTTGGGGATGAACATTGATGAAGCAAATCGCCCTTAGGGCTGTTTAGTTCGAAAATTATGAAGAAAAAGGGTTTTGTCCGCGTTTAAGAGTGAATTTATATACCTGTGCAGGCCTTCTATGCGTTCGCATATGGCTGCCCGCATTCACATAGGGTCAGGCCTTATTGGCCATCGCGATCGCGTAGGGGGGGCTACGTTCGCGTAGTGTATTTGGGCTCCCCTCCTCCAGGCCCCATTTACCTTGTGTGTTCGCATAGCCCAACATGTGTTCGCATAAGGTCAAGCCCAGGTGACCTCCGCGTTTGCATGCTTGGCAATGCGTTCGCATAGAACAAGAAAATGCCCAGCTCAAATTTTACTCTACGCGTTCGCGACTGGAGCCACGCGAACGTGATGAACAAATAGTTGTGTGAACAACTAATTTTTGACCACACCCAAATTATATACTATTTTTGGTGTAAATATTTCTT